>JAGTTL010003987.1:0-12791 GCA_036851935.1 Coregonus suidteri | reverse complement strand
CGTCTCTCCATTGGGATTCTCTGCCTCTGACCCTATTACGGGGGTTGAGTCACTGGCTAACTGGTGCTTTCCATGCCGTCCCTAGGAGTGGCGCGTCACTTGAGTGGGTTGAGTCACTGACGTGATCTTCCTGTCCGGTTTGTCGCCCCCTTGGGCTCGTGCAGTGGAGAAAATATTTGTGGGCTATACTCAGCCTTGTCTCAGGGTAGTAGGTTGGTGGTCTGTTGATATCCCTCTGGTGGTGTTGGGGCTGTGCTTTGGCAAAGTGGGTGGGGTTATATCCTGCCTGGTTGGCCCTGTCCGGGGGTATCATCGGACGGGGCCACGGTGTACTGGATACTTTTGTACCTGTTTCCTCCAGCATCTTCACAAGGTCCTTTGCTGTTGTTCTGGGATTGATTTGCACTTTTCGCACCAAAGTACGTTCATCTCTAGGAAACAGAACGCGTCTCCTTCCTGAGCGGTATGACGGCTGCGTGGTCCCATGGTGTTTATACTTGCGTACTATTGTTTGTACAGATGAACGTGGTACCTTCAGGCGTTTGGAAATTGCTCCCAAGGATGAAACAGACTTGTGGAGGTCTACAATTTTTTTGGCTGATTTCTTTTGATTTTCCCATGATGTCAAGCAAATAGGCATTGAGTTTGAAGGTAGGCCTTGAAATACATCCACAGGTACACCTCCAATTGACTCAAATTATGTCAATTAGCCTATCAGAAGCTTCTAAAGCCATGACATCATTTTCTGGAATTTTCCAAGCTGTTTAAAGGCACAGTCAAATTAGTGTATGTAAACTTCTGACCCACTGGAATTGTGATACAGTGAATGATAAGTGAAATAATCTGTCTGTAAACAATTGTTGGAAAAATTACTTGTGTCATGCACAAAGTAGATGTCCTAACCGACTTGCCAAAACTATAGTTTGTTAACAAGAAATTTGTGGAGTGGTTGAAAAACAAGTTTTAATGACTCCAACCTAAGTGTATGTAAACTTCCGACTTCAACTGTCTCCAATCAGACACTGAGTAGGACTGCTGGACATAGAGAAACTAACAGAGAAAACTGAGCAAGGGAACACAGGGAAGTGAGGGCATAAGTACACAGGTGAACAGGTAGACACAGGTGACACCAATGGGTTACTGATTAGTCCAGACTGTGAGTGAGGAGGTGCCTAAGGTTGTCGGAGGATGACACCTAGTGGGTCGCTCCGGAACGGCAACCCCCTCCTGTAACACCGTTGGCTCCCATCTGCTCATATGTCTGGGATACCAATAATAACACCATCTTTTCCTAGCCACTTCACCAAGGCATAATTTTGATGTAGTCTCTAGTCAGTTGGAGAGCCACAGAGGAGATATTATGTCCTTGTCTGTCTAATCATTCACTCCTACTTATTAATTTATTGGTCTCCTACCAACTGGCCAGGCTTTGGAACAGTTTTCAGTGACGTCTTGGGGACTTTCTAAGAGAGAGGCTGCGATAGGTCATTATCGATGTTCCTGTCACAGCCCAAAAAAGTACTTCGCCTGCAGGTATCATTAAATGTTAATTCTGGATTTGTGAGGTATTGATTCACACGACCTTAATTGCTTTAGAAATGACCAAGAATGGACAGCCTGGCTGAGTGGTTTCTACAATCTCTACTTTTCATTGTGTTCTCTATTGCGCTTGTATTGGATTCAGAGAAGACAGAATGAATACAGCTATAGAAAACCAAGATGGGCCATATACTGTATGAAAAATAGATTACATTTCTGTAAATAATTGGTTCCATAATGCAAGCCTGAAGGTTAACTTCATCCAGGCACTCCATACATAGAAATACTGTAACATAATGAGCTACACTAAATACAAGAAACAGAAGCACACCGAATTCTATTTACATTCTGTTTACTGTACATACATCTCAGATGCCTCCATTGTATTTATAGCCTTATCCAGAGGCCATAAAGGTGAATGGGAGAAAACAACTTGGGCCTACAGAGTACCCTTGGAGTAGAGTAATATGCCACAACATATTGGTCCAATGGCTATGATTCACAGAGAGTGACAGAGTCAAACAGGATATTGTGTAAAGTCAACCAAATGCAAACCCAGTCTGGACAGATGTTGCACTGATGTCTTGGTAATGTGAAATTCAGAGCAGTGACTAAATACTTCTCCCCCTCAAAATAGGCATTTTACAGAAATAATTCTCTATTTTGCGATGTTATTATAAGAATGATAATTTCCCTATAGTAGGCTTATGCTGCATGGAATATGGGCAAGTTGACATGTAATCAAAGATAATCCATCTCTAAATGTGCCTAATGGGTGTAAGGATGCAAGATCACCTCATTTCCACCTACTGTTAAGTCAGCCCATATAGATTTACACTCTTCGCTTTGCTTAACACGAGACTGGCGAACTGTCCACTTTAATGCTGTTTAATAACTTAATCACTCCAAAAGAGCGGCGGGGAGTACACATTCCCATTTGATTTAGATGAGAATGGCTGTTTAATTTCCAGGAAAAGTTAAGTAAGCCATTTTCTGCGTGCTTTGCCCTTGATTGATGGCCGGGTCCCGTCCAGAGTCGGCTGCCTCAGCATTGATGAAAGATTTAGGCGCCCATTCCAAGGCAGGTTATTCTCTACTGATAACCACAGGCCGGGGCCAGCCAGTCTACCACTTTCCCTTCAAATTTATTTGCAACAGCTCAGCCAGGGCAATTTATTTTGGCTGATCCCGGGATTAGGCACTCACAGCTGGGTTATGAAGCACACAGACGTCCCCTAGGACCATGGGGACTGAAACCGAAACCTTGTGCAAAGGGTAAAGATCAGGTAATGTCATGACATGTCTCATAGTGACCCATGTGTGGCGGTAAACTAATATGATTAAGAAAACAAGTAAAAGGTCAAGACTCTTGTAGGAGATCTTAGGACAGAAAGAACATTTACATTCTATGGGGGAGACTGCTTGCCATCGTTGTCCCACAGAGCACCATAATTCAGCGTGAACAGTGACGTACAATCAAGCATAATCTTTTCCCAAAGATATCCATAGGCTTTATTCACATAACACTGTATTCACTTCATCCATTCTTCCTTAATTTTTTTCATTGTGCACTTATTTTATTTGACTTGTCTGATACAGTAATACAGCATCAGTTACAAAATACAGTATTGTATTTTCAAGCTCTTATTTTGCTGTGTCGAGCTGTATGCTGCTGATCCATGGCTATTCTACACCACAGGCACTGGACACACTGAATAGCTTGTTTAGCAATAATCTGATCCATGACATCTACAAAATGTGAGATGAATCTCATATAAACGGTTCATGAGCTATCAGCATTGTACTGAATGCTATTACAGCACATTTTGAAATATAATGGGTATCAGAATCTGACCTGTTGGTGAAAAACGGTAGATTGTACACTTGTTCAGTTCATTGCCATAATCATGAACCATTTAGAAGTAAATATAGTAAGGTTCCAGTGTTCAGTGTGGAACAGAGATGTATGATTCATCTAGCCATAGATCAGGCCCACTCATAAACATGGACCAAGGGTTAGCACCAAGAGCCTCCTAGATAGATTAATTAGTTAATTAAAGTTAGTGTACTGAGTGGGAGTTCAGGCCAACACGCCCCACTGTCTTCTCCTCTCAGACGCCACAGCATGTCCTGGTGGTAGCTAGTGCTAACTCTACTCTAAGTTCCCCTGATGAGGGAGAGACGATGGATTCTTCACATAAAGCCTTCTCAAGAGCCAAAATCCCCAATTACTGTAAATGGCTGTGTGGAGGGAAAATATATAATTATGAATCTGATCATCAATAATTAAACCAGGGGGAATTCATCCAAGGCTGAGGCAGCCAGCACATGACATTTGTTTATTAAATTAGTTTGGCTTGGAAAATAATTGGTAGAGGACTGATAAGGAGAGAGAATAATACCAGAACAGACTGAAACAGTGAGCTGTGGCTGTGTTGTTAAATAGCAACACTCACATTGATGGTGTTTATTGAATGACTGTAATACATTAATAAGTGCAGGGTAGTCTAACATGAACATCAAATAGCACTAAGCAGCTATTGTAAATGGCTTGACAACATTATGAATGTTGCTAAGAATCTAAATATCAACGATATCGATGACGACCATTATAAGGGAGATAAGGTTAAACTGGACATTGATTTCAATGTAGACTTGCATTAGTGTGTCACCATACACATAATTTACCAGTCTACATGGGCACCATTTCTCTACATCCCTGTTGTTTTCTTAATTGCATAATTCGTGAGACTGTTGGCGTGACATGCTGTCATTAGCCTTTAACCTGTCACTAAAAGGCAGCCCCCTGAAGTAAACAATTTTTTGGTGGAATTGTATTTAATGGCTTTGCTAATTAGAGTGAGAGCTAGCTAGTAGTTGGTTCCTGCACACTTTTTCTTACTATATGAGAGTGATTCCGTTTGGTAATGCAGCCCGCAGGATACATGTTGACCTTCATACACCCACTGGATTGGCTACTCTGGATTTAGTGTTGTGTTTACACGTCTAGCTGCTGATTTTAGTCTAAATGAAAGCTAGTATAAATTCATGTATCTCATTCAACACAGAATACTAAAAGCAGAATGATGGGGGGCATGGACATGGCCTATCAAACTACTTAATACTGAACATTACAGCCAAAGCGTTCTATATGAGCAACAAGGCCACCCTGTATTTTGTTCAGTAAAGAAACATGGCATGTCATTGCACACAACATAAACCATCTTACTTATTTATTTAAGCAGGGAGTCCCATTGAGACAAAGGTCTCTTTTTCAAAATGTAATGAATGTCACTTGACCATACTGAGTGATCTTTATGTCAAGGGGTGCTGAAGGTGGGTGTGGTGCAGGAATCAAGCGCAGGACGCAGAAGCTCAGTCCAAAAGACTTTAGTGAAATATTCACGGAGTAAATGAGCACAATAAGCCCGGAGGCGAAATAACGGCGCACACAGGCGTCAAATAAACGGTGCACTAACATGTGCGAAAACCTCTCCAAACACTGGAGGGAAGTACGTAGCTCAAACACCAAAACAGAAGAGCAATCACACACAAACACAGACACACACAACGAGACTTAAATAGGACACTAACGAGGACTAACTAGACACAGGTGTACAACATCAAGACAAAACCAAACGAACATGAAACATAGATCGGCGGCAGCTAGTACTCCGGGGACGACGACCGCCGAAGCCTGCCCGAACCAGGAGGAGGAGCAGCCTCGGCCGAAAACCGTGACAGTACTCCCCCCTTGACGCGCGGCTCCAGCCGTGCGCCGACCCCGGCCTCGGGGACGACCAGGAGGACGCGGAGAAGGGCGCGCGGGATGGTCCCGGTGGAACTCCGACAGGAGAGATGGGTCTAGGATGTCCCTCCGCGGCACCCAGCACCGCTCCTCCGGGCCGTACCCCTCCCACTCCACGAGATACTGGAGACCCCCCATCCGGCGCCTTGAGTCCAAGATGGACCGAACGGTGTACGCCGGAGCCCCCTCGATGTCCAGTGGGGGCGGAGGAGTCTCTCCTATCTCACCTTCCTGGAGTGGACCAGCTACCACCGGCCTGAGAAGAGACACATGGAACGAGGGGTTAATATTCTAATATTCAACAGGTAGATGTAACCTATAACACACCTCGTTCAATCTTCTCAGGACTTTAAAAGGCCCCACAAACCGCCGACCCAGCTTCCGGCAGGGCATGCGGAGGGGTATGTTTCTGGTAGAGAGCCAGACTCGATCTCCGGGTGCGTACACCGGCCCCTCACTGCGGTGGAGATCGGCGCTCGCCTTGTGACGACGGATGGCCCGCTGCAGGTGGACGTGGGCAGCGTTCCACATCTCCTCCAAGCGCCTCATCCAATCATCCACCGCAGGGGCCTCGATCTGGCTCTGCTGCCAAGGTGCCAGAACCGGCTGGTAACCTAACACACATTGGAAGGGGGTTAGGTTGGTAGAGGAGTGGCGGAGAGAGTTCTGGGCCATCTCGGCCCAGGGAATGTATCGAGCCCACTCCTCAGGCCGGTCCTGGCAATACGACCTCAGAAACCTACCCACATCCTGGTTGACACGTTCTACCTGCCCGTTACTCTCCGGGTGGTACCCTGAGGTAAGGCTAACCGAGACCCCCAAACGCTCCATGAACGCTCTCCAAACTCGGGAGGTAAACTGGGGGCCTCGATCAGACACTATATCCTCGGGTACCCCGTAATGCCGGAAGACGTGGGTAAATAGGGCCTCTGCGGTTTGTAGGGCAGTAGGCAGACCCGACATAGGGAGAAGACGACAGGCCTTAGAGAACCGGTCCATAACGACCAGGATGGTGGTATTCCCCTGAGAGAGGGGAAGGTCTGTCACAAAATCCACCGAGAGGTGGGACCATGGTCGTTGTGGAACGGGCAGGGGTTGTAACTTACCCCTGGGCAGGTGTCTGGGCGCCTTACACTGGGCGCACACCGAGCAGGAGGAGACATAAACCCTCACATCCCTGGCTAACGTGGGCCACCAGTATTTAGTGCTAAGACAATGCACTGTCCGGCCAATACTCAGGTAGTATGGGAGTAGGCTCAACGGACCTCTCCTCCGTGTCATACCGCCGGGACAGCGCATCTGCCTTACCATTCTGGGACCCAGGGATGTACGTGATTTTAAATACGAACCTGGTGAGAAACATACTCCATCGAGCCTGGCAAGGGTTCAGTCTCCTCGCTGCCCGGATGTACTCCAGGTTCCGATGGTCAGTCAAAATGAGGAAAGGGTGTTGAGCCCCCTCAAGCCAATGCCGCCACACCTTAAGGGCCTGAACTACAGCTAACAGCTCCCTGTCCCCGACGTCATAATTACGCTCCGCCGGGCTGAGCTTCTTTGAGTAAAAAGCACAGGGGCGGAGTTTAGGTGGCGTGCCGGACCGTTGAGAGAGAACGGCCCCTATACCAGCCTCAGACGCGTCCACCTCAACCTGAAAGGGTAATGCGGGATCCGGATGCGCCAGCACCGGAGCCGACGTAAACAGGTCCTTCAGTTTCCTAAAGGCCCCGTCCGCATCAGCTGACCACTGCAGGCGCACCGGACCCCCTTTCAGAAGGGACGTGATGGGAGCTGCCACCTGTCCAAAACCCCCGGATAAACCTCCGGTAGTAATTCGCAAAACCCAAGAAACTGCTGCACCTCTTTGACAGTGGTGGGGTTTGCCAATTACACACAGCGGACACACGATCCACCTCCATTCTCACCCCTGACGCGGACAACCGATAACCCAAAAAGGAGACCGACTCCTGGAAAAACAGACATTTCTCTGCCTTGACATATAGGTCGTGCTCCAACAGCCTCCTCAATACACGACGCACCAGGGTTATATGCTCGGGTAGACGAGTACACCAGAATGTCATCAATGTACACGACCACCCCTTGCCCCTGCATATCCCGGAAAATGTCATCTACGAAGGATTGGAAGACTGATGGAGCATTCCTCAACCCATATGGCATGACGAGATACTCGAAATGACCTGACGTGGTACTAAACGCTGTTTTCCATTCGTCGCCCTCCCTAATGCGCACCAAGTTATACGCGCTCCTGAGATCCAGTTTTGTGAAAAACCGCTCTCCATGCAATGACTCCGTCATGGTCGCAATCAGAGGGAGTGGATAACTGTATTTCACAGTAATCTGATTGAGACCACGGTAATCAATGCACGGGCGCAACCCTCCATCTTTTTTCTTCACAAAAAAGAAGCTCGAGGAGGCGGGAGAAGTGGAGGGCCGAATGTATCCCTGTCTCAAAGATTCGGCTATGTAAGTCTCCATAGCTTTTCTCTCCTCTTGAGACAAAGGATACACGTGGCTCCGTGGGAGCGCTGCTCCTGCCTGGAGATTAATCGCACAATCCCCCTGTCTATGAGGAGGCAACTGCGTCGCCCTAGTCTTACTAAACACGAGAGCTAAATCCCCATATTCAGGCGGAATGTGCAGTGCGGGCACTTGGTTTGGACTTTCCACCGAAGTCGCCCCCACGGAAACACCCAGACATCGCCCCTGGCACTGAGCAGACCACCCATCGAGAGCCCTCTGTTGCCACGAAATAGCAGGGTTATGGGTGCTTAACCAGGGAAGACCCAGCACCACTGGGTACGCAGGAGAGTCGATCAGATTCAGCTGTATAGTCTCTTCATGACCCCCCTGCGTACACATCCTAAGTGGTGCTGTGATCTCCCTAATCAACCCCGACCCCAACGGGCGGCTATCTAAGGCATGAACGGGAAAAGGTTTGTCAACAGGTAGGAGAGGGATCCCTAAATCTAAGCAAAACTTCCGATCAACAAAATTCCCAGCTGCGCCTGAATCTACTAGCGCCTTATGCTGGGAATGAGGTGCAACCTGTGGAAAACAAACAGGTATACAAAAGTGCGCAACAGAGAGCTCTGGGTGAGTGGGGCGTCTACTCACCTGGGAGGGCTCCCCAGTGCGTGGCCTGTTGTCTTCTCCCCCGGAGAACCCTCCCCAGCACCTGGCCGCAGTGTGCCCTCCACAACCGCACTTGGTGCAGGAGACAGGCCCCCTCGGGCTCCTCCTCCTCCTTTCTCTAGCGCCGGCACCCCCGAGCTCCATAGGGCTCGGCTCGGAGGTGCCAGAGGGCGGAATGGACGGACCCCCCTCGGGACGTCCACGGGTGGCCAGCAGGGTGTCCAGACGGATGGACATATCGACCAACTGGTCGAAGGTGAGATTGGTATCCCTGCAGGCCAACTCACGTTGAACGTCCTCCCGTAGGCTACATCGAAAATGGTCGATGAGGGCCCGTTCATTCCACCCTGCGTCCGCCGCTAGAGTCCGGAATTCCAGCGCAAACGCCTGTGCGCTCCTCCTCCCCTGTCTCAGGTGGACTAGACGCTCCACCGCCACTTTGCCCTCAGGTGGATGGTCGAACACGGCCTTGAAGCGACGGGAGAACTCGGCGTAGGAGATGGTGGTGGCGTCCATCTTCCTCCACTCGGCGTTGGCCCATTCCAACGCCCTGCCCGTGTGAGACAGGAGATGAGGGCGGAAACGCTCTCGTGTCCCGAGAGCACCGGGTGTACAGTGGCCAGGTAGAACTCCACCTGCAGGAGGAACCCCTGACACCCGGCAGCTGTTCCGTCATACGCCCTCGGGAGCGAGAGCCGAATCCCCCCCTGGGTTCCGGACCTGGGACTGGTGGACCGGCCGATGGGGTTGGCAGGGTAGGTGGAGGTGTGGGTACCCCTCTGGCTCCCATCGGTGCAGGGTGTTGATGACGTCCTGTAGAGCGGTCCCCAGTTGTCGTATCTGGTCATCCTGGCCGCAGACATGCTCCTCGAGCGACTCAGGCGTGACTGTTGATCCTGCTGATTCCCATTCAATTGGTGTGTGATTCTGTCAAGGGGGCTGAAGGTGGGTGTGGTGCAGGAATCAAGCGCAGGACGCAGAAGCTCAGTCCAAAAGACTTTAGTGAAATATTCACGGAGTAAATGAGCACAATAAGCCCGGAGGCGAAATAACGGCGCACACAGGCGTCAAATAAACGGCGCACTAACATGTGCGAAAACCTCTCCAAACACTGGAGGGAAGTACGTAGCTCAAACACCAAAACAGAAGAGCAATCACACACAAACACAGACACACACAACGAGACTTAAATAGGACACTAACGAGGACTAACTAGACACAGGTGTACAACATCAAGACAAAACCAAACGAACATGAAACATAGATCGGTGGCAGCTAGTACTCCGGGGACGACGACCGCCGAAGCCTGCCCGAACCAGGAGGAGGAGCAGCCTCGGCCGAAACCGTGACACTTTATATAAAACATGTCCTTCTTATATAAAACATGTTTATATAAAGCAATGCCTAGCCTCTCCTTATAACACTGCAGCATAAAGAGAGATGTTTCTTTTTATATATATTTCAAGTTTTGAAGGATGTCTTTCCGGTAAACCTACTGCAGCCAATTCATCCAGCGTAACTGTCACAGTTTCAGCAATGAATAGACAGGTTGGTTGTTTAGCAACAAAAGCAATGCGTGCCCAACTATGGGGCAAAACTTGACAGGGTTTGTGAACTATATTTAGTCTCCAATTTCCATTGAAAACATAAATACATTTACACAATGAGCACTTGTCTCTCAAATACATTGTTACAGTTGTTGGTTACCTAGCAAGCGAATTTTTGCCATATTAGCATAGACGTGACATCAGTCAAAACACCTCAAAACAAGACATGGTTTCAAGAACAAGATGAAACTAACTGAAACGAGCCACCTACGATTCCCCACATGGCAGCTTCTTATCATTGTTGCTAGCTATCTGGCCATCCAGAATCATAACAACACACACCCTTCTGGCCCATTGAAGCGTGCGCATCGTTTTAGTGACGTTGTCAGCTAACCCGTCTATAGATAGAGAATGTATTAGAGAGTTGAAGCATTTGCTCAGAAACTTCAAAGTGTACTCTGCACAGACTGGGATGTTAACATTTTGAGAAGCAATGACATTTAAAACCCCTTGGTGAAATGCCAAGTAAGTGTCACACTGGACATAAGCGTTAATTAAGTAGTCCTATTTGTTTAGTTAATCCAGAGGCCTAACTGAAAATGACTCATCTTAAATTTAAATTCACTTCTTAACGAGGGGCCTCTGACATTTCAACACTCATCTCTCCATATTCCCCTTTTTTTACCCTCTCAAATTACCGACTGGCTGGCATATTTTTGTCAGCCCTTTTACCTCTGCTGTCCTTGTACATAAGTGGTGTGATCTAATACAGAGAGTCACATTCCAAAGTGCTGGGGGGAACAGAAAAATGAGACGCTCAGAACAGTGTTGACACAGCATTTCTGCATCTGCTGTCACTGACTCGGCTGGAAGATGACTTTGCAGAGAGCTCACCGTTGACTTTGATTGCATGCCCTCTTCTGGCAATTCCAGCAAACTCAGAGGCTATTTTCAAGAGTCAGGATAATCTATTCTTGCCAGCCATCATCAAATCTCGAGATAGCTATCTAATTTGAATGTCTGTAAGTGAGACTAGGATAATCCGATACATACAGTACAAGGACCTACCTCTTTAAGGAATACCTGGGATAGTATAAAAGTAATCCTTCTATCCGCCCCCCGCCTACCCCACCCCCACAAAAATATAAATAAATAAATAAATAAAATAATAATAATAATAATTTAAATAAAAAAACACATAAAAATAAAAAATAAACAACAAAAAATAAAAAACAACAACAATATATATATATATAAAACAAATGAAAATTAAAAACATACCCTATTCTTTTTGAAAGAAAGAAAAAAAATAAAAAAAATAAATGTAAAGTGGTTGTCCCACTGGCTATCATAAGGTGAATGCACCAATTTGTAAGTCGCTCTGGATAAGAGCATCTGCTAAATGACGTAAATGTAAATGTAAATGTCAACCATGGGATTGTTGAATAGTTTAACTAACTGGTAGTCTATAGATAACAAAGAAGCATGCACCAGTGCAACCATGGCAACACTCCCCTTCACAACCAGGTGGCCCTGAAACATCTGAGAGGATTCCTTAATAAAACCCTTTGTTTCCCTGGACCCTCTGTCTCCAACCCCTATCCCTCCAGAAAGACCCTTGGCAACTAGAGCATAGCGATAGGATCACACAATAAAAAAAAAAAAAACTTTATTAAACCAGGTAAGCCAGTTGAGTACAAGTTCTCATTTACAACTGCGACCTGGCCAAGATAAAGCAAAGCAGTGCGCTAAAAACAACAACACAGAGTTACATATGGGGTAAAACAAAACAAAAAGTCAAAAATACAACAGAAAATAGAAAATATATACAGTGGGGGAAAAAAAAATTTAGTCAGCCACCAATTGTGCAAGTTCTCCCACTTAAAAAGATGAGAGAGGCCTGTAATTTTCATCATAGGTACACATAAACTATGACAAACTGAGATTTTTTTTTTCTCCAGAAAATCACATTGTAGGATTTTTTAATGAATTTATTTGCAAATTATGGTGGAAAATAAGTATTTGGTCACCTACAAACAAGCAAGATTTCTGGCTCTCACAGACCTGTAACTTCTTCTTTAAGAGGCTCCTCTGTCCTCCACTCGTTACCTGTATTAATGGCACCTGTTTGAACTTGTTATCAGTATAAAAGACACCTGTCCACAACCTCAAACAGTCACACTCCAAACTCCACTATGGCCAAGACCAAAGAGCTGTCAAAGGACACCAGAAACAAAATTGTAGACCTGCACCAGGCTGGGAAGACTGAATCTGCAATAGGTAAGCAGCTTGGTTTGAAGAAATCAACTGTGGGAGCAGTTATTAGGAAATGGAAGACATACAAGACCACTGACAATCTCCCTCGATCTGGGGCTCCACGCAAGATCTCACCCCGTGGGGGTCAAAATGATCACAAGAACGGTGAGCAAAAATCCCAGAACCACACGGGGGGACTAGTGAATGACCTGCAGAGAGCTGGGACCAAAGTAACAAAGCCTACCATCAGTAACACACTACGCCGCCAGGGACTCAAATCCTGCAGTGCCAGATGTGTCCCCCTGCTTAAGCCAGTACATGTCCAGGCCCATCTGAAGTTTGATAGAGTGCATTTGGATGATCCAGAAGAGGATTGGGAGAATGTCATATGGTCAGATGAAACCAAAATATAACTTTTTTGGTAAAAAACTCAACTCGTCGTGTTTGGAGGACAAAGAATGCTGAGTTGTATCCAAAGAACACCATACCTA
>JAGTTL010003967.1:0-12000 GCA_036851935.1 Coregonus suidteri | reverse complement strand
CACTAGGACATTACGGTACCACACCTGCCCTGACCTGGATCTGTTACCCTCCCTGTGACCTGGACTTGCTCTTCCCCATTTATTGGAAACCTGGACTATTGAACATTATAATAAACCTGTTAAAACTTCTCTGGCTTGGTGTACTTGTCTGCATTTGGGTTCAATCCAGTTAAATCATAACACTCTCAGTCTCTGAAGATTATTAGAGAAGCTTTTCCTGCTGAAAGGCAGTTTCATTTCATCTGGTTGCAGAAATGTTTGATTGCATAAGTTCATAACCCCGTCCACCTATAAGATGTGGGGGGTATCTGTATAACTAAGAGCTACAAAAAACTCATTGTAAAACGTCTTCTCTTTTTAGTCCTAGATATGGCTAGGGTTACTGCTGAATGTAGTAACTCTAACCCTGACCCTAGGCCTAACAGTAATAACCACACTGTAATGTAAAGTATTACCTCATTCGCAATGATCAGTCAATACATACAGTATTCATTTTAATTACAGTACATTGTATCAATATCAAGCTCACGTTTGTTCGATTTATTCCAAATTAAGGGCCCTAACCTAGGAACTAAAATCTAAAAAGGGAGCCTTGTCCACCACATACAGCATGCAGAAGACGAGCAATCTAGAAAATGTTTGGGGATGCTGTGGTTCGTGACAAATTCATGTCTAAAATGACAGACATATCTACTAGACAAGACTAGTGCTTTGTCCTTATTTTACAGTAGATATTACAAGTTCTAATTCATCATTCACATGGCACAATACAATTCATCTCTGAATTACATTATAAAAACAAAAGGAACATTCATGCAACATACGTTTAGGGAACTATTGTTGTGGATGTTATGAGTTGCCGTTCAATAATTGAGTCATGTAGAGGATGGATGATCTTTGAGATGGTTCAGTAATTGAGTCATATAGGGGGGGATGGATGATCTTTGACGTCGTTCAGTAATTGAGTCATGTAGGGGGTAGATGATCTTTGAGATGGTTCAGTTCTTGCTCTGACGGGTCTGAGTTTGTGTGAGGGGCGTGTTTTTCTTTCAGAGGTTGTGATGATTGGTTGTGGTAGGAAGTTCCTGTTGTCAGACTGGAGGAGATGATGGTCAAACTGGAGGCAGACTGTTGGGTTCTTCTCTCAATCAGGGGTCAGAGGTTGAGGGTTCAGTGTGCTGATGCGTAGCTGCTGTATCATGGTTTCTGGCTAAAATGTCCTGGTGCTGGGTAAAGTTCATGATGCTGTTGAGCACATCTTTATCAAGGGTGCCAATAATTCTGGACCTGACTGTACGCTGTCGTGGTGGGGCAGCATGCGTCACGTGTCTCCATGATCCTGTGGGCTGAACCCTCAATGCTGTTGAGGCTCTATACTCCACTAGGAGGCTGTTGAGGCTCTATACGCTACTAGGAGGCTGTTGAGGCTCTATACTCCACTAGGAGGCTGCTGAGGCTCTATACTCCACTAGGAGGTTGTTGAGGCTCTATACTCCACTAGGAGGTTGTTGAGGCTCTATACTCCACTAGGAGGTTGTTGAGGCTCTATACTCCACTAGGAGGTTGTTGAGGCTCTATACTCCACTAGGAGGTTGTTGAGGCTCTATACTCCACTAGGAGGCTGCTGAGGCTCTATACTCCACTAGGAGGTTGTTGAGGCTCTATACTCCACTAGGAGGTTGTTGAGGCTCTATACTCCACTAGGAGTCTGCTGAGGCTCTATACTCCACTAGGAGGTTGTTGAGGCTCTATACTCCACTAGGAGTCTGTTGAGGCTCTATACTCCACTAGGAGGTTGTTGAGGCTCTATACTCCACTAGGAGGTTGTTGAGGCTCTATACTCCACTAGGAGATTGTTGAGGCTCTATACTCCACTAGGAGGTTGTTGAGGCTCTATACTCCACCAGGAGGTTGTTGAGGCTCTATACTCCACTATGAGGTTGTTGAGGCTCTATACTCCACTAGAAGGTTGTTGAGGCTCTATACTCCACTAGGAGGTTGTTGAGGCACTATACTCCACTAGAAGCTCAAAGAGAAGTAAGTCTTATGTCACCACCAACCAATATATGACTTTATAAATCTCCAGCTTATTGAAATTACAGCTTGAATACTCAGTGTCATTTTCCCCTTAATGGCCCCGTACAGACTCAGGTTGTACCACTGATATACAAAGCATTTGACACAACGGTTGGGTCAATATATTTGTGCCAAAAAACTGTTGTGTTAAATGCATTGTACAACCTGAGAGGGTATGTGGACAATATGTGTTTGTTTTCAGGTTGAAGTTGCCCTCCATCCAGCCCTCCTCAAGAGTAGGAGTGAGGAGAATTCTATCAACTCATGTGTTTACAGGCATGTTACTTCAGTATGATCCTATGAACCAATCTGAAGTCAGATGTGTCTTCTACATAAAACATTACATTTCATTGATAGGACCATGGGAAAGGTGGGTTCCCATAAACCATGTTATAAACTGATTGACATCATAAACCACATTAACAAGTATGTGTGTGTGTGTGTGCGTGTGTGTGCGTGTGTGTGTGAGAACAGTTTAAAACCAATTTTATGAAACCCTTGACTAAGACTGTTGAATCCCTCCCTGATAGTCAAAATAGCATGAGAAAAATATGTTCCTTCATAGACCGACTACTTTGTGATGTTCAACCAACCTTTTGTTGGTATCTTCATATTCTCAGAAAGAGGGACATTGGTGAATCTGAATATATAAGGCCTGACAAAATACTAACTCTATATGCTGTGGTTAAAATCCTGGGGTTTACCCAAGACATCCTCCAGTATTACTGGCATCACCACAGCAGCTAGATAACTGTGGTCTACATCCTGGGGTTTACCCAGGACATCCTCCAGTATTACTACCATCACCACAGCAGCTAGATAACTGTGGTCTACATCCTGGGGTTTACCCAGGACATCCTCCAGTATTACTACCATCACCACAGCAGCTAGATAACTGTGGTCTACATCCTGGGGTTTACCCAGGACATCCTCCAGTATTACTACCATCACCACAGCAGCTAGATAAACTGTGGTCTACATCCTGGGGTTTACCCAGGACATCCTCCAGTATTACTGCCATCACCACAGCAGCTAGATAACTGTGGTCTACATCCTGGGGTTTACCCAGGACATCCTCCAGTATTACTGCCATCACCACAGCAGCTGGTGGACTGTGGACTGTTGTCGGGAGAGGTCGTGTTTTTCTCTAGCTGGAGGTAAGCAGGATGTAAGCTTCTCATATGGTATTGAGTAAAGCTTAAACATGTATTAGATCGTAGGTAGGTAGTTAGCTGTAGTTAGGTATTGTATTTATCATAGGTTAGTATTGTTGTTTTTGTAGGTTTCCGTAGGTTAGTATCGAAGCACGAGGCTAGCTAGCCAGCGGGTAGCTACTGGTAACGATTAGCAACGCTAGAGAGCTGGTTCCAATGTTAATGTAGTGCTAGCCAACGTTTAATTTTTTGCTTAACCATGTATTAGATCGTAGGTAGGTAGTTAGCCGTAGTTAGGTATTGTATTTATTATAGGTTAGTATTGTTGTTATTGTAGGTTTCCGTAGGTAATTGTAGGTTAGTATCGAAGCACGAGGCTAGCTAGCTAGCGGGTAGCTACTGGTAACGATTAGCAACGCTAGAGAGCTGGTCCCAATGTTAATGTAGTGCTAGCCAACGTTTAATTTTTTGCTGCGTTATGCGTTATGAAAGGAACTAGACACGGACTTGAATTATCTGTTTAGTGTGCTAACACACTCTTGGCAGTTTGTTGTAACCAAGTATTGATGCTAAATTGTGTGTTAATGGATGCTAGCTTGCTAGTTAGCTACGGCGTCATAGCTAGGCATCGTGGGTTGTTGTGTGTAGTTACTGTGTCTTGGCAGTGCCGGCTGTAGCACGAAGCGAGCTACCTAGCCGTTTTTTCGAACAGAGTCAGAGTCAACACAATAGCCATTGTGTGCCGGGTGTAGCACGAAGCTAGCTAGCTAGCCGTTCTTCAAACAAAGTCAACACAGTGGCCATGCTAGCTACCCAACACGACCAGCTAACTGTACGGTAGTAGCTAAATACAATATACTTGTCCTAGCTAGCCAACGTCTAATCATTGCTGCGTCATGAAAGGAACTTGACACAGACACGAATGATCTGTTTAGTGTGTTATCACACTATTGGTGGTTTGTTGTGACCAAGTGTTGGTGCTAAACGGTGTGTTATTGTTATTGGATGCTAGCTTGCTAGTTAGCTATGGTGTCATAGTTGGCTAGCTGAATAAAGTGGGTTGAGTCTATT
Source organism: Coregonus suidteri (assembly GCA_036851935.1). Classification (NCBI taxonomy): domain Eukaryota; kingdom Metazoa; phylum Chordata; class Actinopteri; order Salmoniformes; family Salmonidae; genus Coregonus; species Coregonus suidteri. The sequence goes on along the minus strand of JAGTTL010003967.1, from coordinate 7,699 downwards.
CCTTTAAACATTGAACCGCTGTGGTTCACAACAATTCTGATTTCTAAAGGCGGAAGTTGGGAGAGTTTTTGTTCGGGTGGTTCAGTGAAACAATTTTAGTTTCTGAGGTAGACGTTTTTGGTGAGGGAGGCCCTGCTCTCTCCGCTCCCAGATGCTTAGCTCATTTCATTCCGATCTCCTCTGCATTTTTGTAGCCATTTGCTACAGCCTGTCAACTATGTCTCTGCCTATCCCTGTTCTCTCCTCTCTGCACAGGCTACACAAACGCACCACACCGCGTGGCTGCTGCCTCTCTAACCTGGTGGTCCCTGCACGCACCACCCACGTGGAGTTCCAGGTCGCAGGCAGCCTCTGGAACTGCCGTTCTGCTGCCAACAAAAGCTGACTTCATCCCAGCCTATGCCAACCTCCAGTCCCTCGACTTCCTGGCGCTGACGGAAACATGGATCACCACTGAAAAACACTGCTACTCCTACTGCTCTCTCCTCGTCTGACCATGTGTTCTCGCATACCCCGAGAGCATCTGGTCAGAGGGGTGGTGGTACAGGAATCCTCATCTCTCCCAAGTGGACATTCTCAATTTTTCCCCTAACCCATCTGTCTATCTCCCTCATTTGAATTCCATGCTGTCACAGTCACTAGCCCATTTAAGCTTAATATCCTTGTCATCTATCGCCCTCCAGGTTCCCTTGGAGAGTTCATCAATGAGCTTGACGCCTTGATAAGTTCCTTCCCTGAGGATGGCTCACCCCTCACAGTTCTGGGGGATTTCAACCTCCCTATGTCCACATTTGACTCATTTCTCTCTGCCTCCTTCTTTCCACTCCTCTCCTCTTTTGACCTCACCCTCTCACCGTCCCCCCCTACTCACAAGGCAGGCAATACGCTTGACCTCATCTTCACTAGATGCTGCTCCTCTACTAATCTCACTGCAACTCCCCTCCATGTCTCCGACCACTACTTTGTTTCCTTTTCTCTCTCGCTCTCCTCCCACACTACTCACTCTGCCCCTACACAGATGGTAATGCGCCGCCGCAACCTTCGCTCTCTCTCTCCCACTACTCTCTCCTCTTCCATCCTATCATCTCTTCCCTCTGCTCAATCCTTCTCCCTCCAATCTCCTGATTCTGCCTCCTCAACCCTCCTCTCCTCCCTTTCTGCATCCTTTGACTCTCTGTGTCCCCTATCCTCCCGGCCGGCTCGGTCCTCCCCTCCAGCTCCGTGGCTTGATGACTCATTGCGAGCTCACAGAACAGAGCTCCGGGCAGCGGAGCGGAAATGGAAGAAAACTAAACTCCCTGCCGACCTGGCATCTTTTCACTCCCTCCTCTCTACATTTTCTTCATCTGTTTCTGCTGCTAAGGCCACCTTCTACCACTCTAAATTCCAAGCATCTGCCTCTAAGGAAGCTCTTTGCCACATTTTACCCCTCCTCTCTTTTGCCCCCATTTTTCCTCCCCCCCCCCCCCCCCCCCCCCCCCCCCCCCCCCCCCCCCCCCTCTCTCTCTGTAGATGACTTCGTCAACCACTTTGAAAAGAAGGTTGACGACATCCGATCCTCGTTTGTTAAGTCTAATGACACTGCTGGTCCTGCTCACACTGCCCTACCCTATGCTTTGACTTCATTCTCCCCTCTCTCTCCCAGATAAAATCCTGCGACTTGTGACTGCAGGCCGCCCCCACAACCTGCCCGCTTGACCCCATCCCCTCCTCCCTTCTCCAGACCATCTCCGGTGACCTTCTCCCCTACCTCACCTCGCTGATCAACTCATCCTTGACCGCTGGCCATGTCCCTTCCGTCTTCAAGAGAGCGAGAGTTGCTCCCCTTCTCAAAAAACCAACACTCGACCCCACTGATGTCAACAACTACAGACCAGTATCCCTTCTTTCTTTTCTTTCCAAAAAACTATTGAGCGTGCCGTCTTTTAGCCAACTCTCTTGCTATCTCTCTCAGAATGACCTTCTTGATCCAAAACAATCAGGTTTCAGGACTGGTCATTCAACTGAGACTGCTCTTCTCTGTGTCACGGAGACTCTCCGCACTGCTAAAGCTAACTCTCTCTCCTCTGCTCTTGTCCTTCTAGACCTGTCTGCTGCCTTTGATACTGTGAACCATCAGATCCTCCTCTCCACCCTCTCCGAGCTGGGCATCTCCGGCGCGGCTCACTCCTGGATTGCGTCCTACCTGACCGGTCGCTCCTACCAAGTGGCGTGGCGAGAAGCTGTCTCCGCACCACGTGCTCTCACCACTGGTGTCCCCCAGGGCTCAGTTCTAGGCCCTCTCCTTTTCTCCCTATACACCAAGTCACTTGGCTCTGTCATATCCTCACATGGCCTTTCCTATCATTGCTACGCTGACGATACACAACTAATTTTCTCCTTTCCCCCTTCTGATAACCAGGTGGCGAATCGCATCTCTGCATGTCTGGCGGACATATCAGTATGGATGACGGATCACCACCTCAAGCTGAACCCTGGCAAGACGGAGCTGCTCTTCCTCCCGGGGAAGGACTGCCCGTTCCATGATCTCGCCATCACGGTTGACAACTCCGCTGTGTCCTCCTCCCAGAGTGCGAAGAGCCTAGGCGTGACCCTGGACAACACCCTGTCGTTCTCCGCCAACATCAAGGCGGTGACCCGCTCCTGCAGGTTCATGCTCTACAACATTCGGAGAGTACGACCCTGCCTTACACAGGAAGCGGCACAGGTCCTAATCCAGGCACTTGTCATCTCCCGTCTGGACTACTGCAACTCGCTGTTGGCTGGCCTCCCTGCCTGTGCCATTAAACCCCTACAACTCATCCAGAATGCCGCAGCCCGTCTGGTGTTCAACCTTCCCAAGTTCTCTCACGTCACCCCCCTCCTCCGCACACTCCACTGGCTTCCAGTTGAAGCTCGCATCCGCTACAAGACCATGGTGCTTGCCTATGGAGCAGTGAGGGGAACGGCACCTCTGTACCTTCAGGCTCTGATCAGTCCCTACACCCAAACGAGGGCACTGCGTTCATCCACCTCTGGCCTGCTGGCTCCCCTTCCTCTGCGGAAGCATAGCTCCCGCTCAGCCCAGTCAAAAACTTTCGCTGCTCTGGCACCCAAATGGTGGAACAAGCTCCCTCACGACGCCAGGACAGCGGAGTCACTCACCCACCTTCCGGAGACATTTGAAACCCCACCTCTTTAAGGAATACCTGGGATAGGATAAAGTGTTCCCTCTAACCCCCCCCCCCCCCCCCCCCCCCCCCCCCCCCCCCCCCCCCCCCCCCCCCCCCCCCCCCCCCCCCCCCCCCCCCCCCCCCCCCCCCCCCCCCAAATTGTAAAGTGGTTATCCCACTGGCTATAGGGTGAGCGCACCAATTTGCGAGTCGCTCTGGCTAAGAGCGTCTGCTAAATGACGTTAATGTGCCCTTGAGCAAGGCACTTAACCCTTATTGCTCCTGTAAGTCGCTCTGGATAAGAGCGTCTGCTAAATGACTAAAATGTAAATGTAAATGTAGATAACTGTGGTCTACATCCTGGGGTTTACCCAGGACATCCTCCAGTATTACTACCATCACCACAGCAGCTAGATAACTGTGGTCTACATCCTGGGGTTTACCCAGGACATCCTCCAGTATTACTACCATCACCACAGCAGCTAGATAACTGTGGTCTACATCCTGGGGTTTACCCAGGACATCCTCCAGTATTACTGCCATCACCACAGCAGCTAGATAACTGTGGTCTACATCCTGGGGTTTACCCAGGACATCCTCCAGTATTACTGCCATCACCACAGCAGCTAGATAACTGTGGTCTACATCCTGGGGTTTACCCAGGACATCCTCCAGTATTACTACCATCACCACAGCAGCTAGATAACTGTGGTCTACATCCTGGGGTTTACCCAGGACATCCTCCAGTATTACTACCATCACCACAGCAGCTAGATAACTGTGGTCTACATCCTGGGGTTTACCCAGGACATCCTCCAGTATTACTACCATCACCACAGCAGCTAGATAACTGTGGTCTACATCATGGGGTTTACCCAGGACATCCTCCAGTATTACTGGCATCACCACAGCAGCTAGATAACTGTGGTCTACATCCTGGGGTTTACCCAGGACATCCTCCAGTATTACTACCATCACCACAGCAGCTAGATAACTGTGGTCTACATCCTGGGGTTTACCCAGGACATCCTCCAGTATTACTGCCATCACCACAGCAGCTAGATAACTGTGGTCTACATCCTGGGGTTTACCCAGGACATCCTCCAGTGTTACTACCATCACCACAGCAGCTAGATAACTGTGGTCTACATCCTGGGGTTTACCCAGGACATCCTCCAGTATCACTGCCATCACCACAGCAGCTAGATAACTGTGGTCTACATCCTGGGGTTTACCCAGGACATCCTCCAGTATTACTGCCATCACCACAGCAGCTAGATAACTGTGGTCTACATCCTGGGGTTTTACCCAGGACATCCTCCAGTATTACTACCATCACCACAGCAGCTAGATAACTGTGGTCTACATCCTGGGGTTTACCCAGGACATCCTCCAGTATTACTACCATCACCACAGCAGCTAGATAACTGTGGTGTACATCCTGGGGTTTACCCAGGACATCCTCCAGTATTACTACCATCACCACAGCAGCTAGATAACTGTGGTCTACATCATGGGGTTTACCCAGGACATCCTCCAGTATTACTGGCATCACCACAGCAGCTAGATAACTGTGGTCTACATCCTGGGGTTTACCCAGGACATCCTCCAGTATTACTACCATCACCACAGCAGCTAGATAACTGTGGTCTACATCCTGGGGTTTACCCAGGACATCCTCCAGTATTACTGGCATCACCACAGCAGCTAGATAACTGTGGTCTACATCCTGGGGTTTTACCCAGGACATCCTCCAGTGTTACTACCATCACCACAGCAGCTAGATAACTGTGGTCTACATCCTGGGGTTTACCCAGGACATCCTCCAGTATTACTACCATCACCACAGCAGCTAGATAACTGTGGTCTACATCCTGGGGTTTACCCAGGACATCCTCCAGTATTACTACCATCCCCACAGCAGCTAGATAACTCAATCAATCAATCAATTTTATTTTATATAGCCCTTCGTACATCAGCTAATATCTCGAAGTGCTGTACAGAAACCCAGCCTAAAACCCAAACAGCTAGTAATGCAGGTGTAGAAGCACGGTGGGCTGGAAAAAACTCCCTAGAAAGGCCAAAACCTAGGAAGAAACCTAGAGAGGAACCAGGCTATGAGGGGTGCCAGTCCTCTTCTGGCTGTGCCGGGTGGAGATTATAACAGAACCATGCCAAGATGTTCAAAAATGTTCATAAGTGACAAGCATGGTCAAATAATAATCAGGAATAAATCTCAGTTGGCTTTTCATAGCCGATCATTAAGAGTTGAAAACAGCAGGTCTGGGACAGGTAGGGGTTCCATAACCGCAGGCAGAACAGTTGAAACTGGAATAGCAGCAAGGCCAGGCGGACTGGGGACAGCAAGGAGTCACCACGGCCGGTAGTCCCGACGTATGGTCCTAGGGCTCAGGTCTCTCAGTTGGCTTTTCATAGCCGATCATTAAGAGTTGAAAACAGCAGGTCTGGGACAGGTAGGGGTTTCGTAACCGCAGGCAGAACAGTTGAAACTGGAATAGCAGCAAGGCCAGGCGGACTGGGGACAGCAAGGTGTCAGCATGCCCGGTAGTCCTGACATATGGTCCTAGGGCTCAGGTTCTCAGAGAGAAAGAGAGAACGAGAGAATTAGAGAGAGCATACTTAAATTCACACAGGACACTGGATAAGACAGGAGAAGTACTCCAGGTATAACCAACTAACCCCAGCCCCCCGACACATAAACTACTGCAGCATAAATACTGGAGGCTGAGACATCCTGGGGTTTACCCAGGACATCCTCCAGTATTACTACCATCACCACAGCAGCTAGATAACTGTGGTCTACATCATGGGGTTTACCCAGGACATCCTCCAGTATAACTGGCATCACCACAGCAGCTAGATAACTGTGGTCTACATCCTGGGGTTTACCCAGGACATCCTCCAGTATTACTACCATCACCACAGCAGCTAGATAACTGTGGTCTACATCCTGGGGTTTACCAACACCTCTCATAACCCCGAGAACACCATCCCCACAGTGAAGCATGGTGGTGGCAGCATCATGCTGTGGGGATGTTTTTCATCGGCAGGGACTGGGAAACTGGTCAGAATTGAAGGAATGATGGATGGCGCTAAATACAGGGAAATTATTGAGGGAAACCTGTTTCAGTCTTCCAGAGATTTGAGCTGGAACAGTGGTTCACCTTCCAGCAGGACAATGACCCTAGGCATACTGCTAAAGCAACACTTGAGTGGTTTAAGGGGAAACATTCAAGCCCAGACCTCAATCCAATTGAGAATCTGTGGTATGACTTAAAGATTGCTGTACACCAGCGGAACCCATCCAACTTGAAGGAGCTGGAGCAGTTTTGCCTTGAAGAATGGGCAAAAATCCCAGTGGCTAGATGTGCCAAGCTTATAGAGACATACCCCAAGAGACTTTCATCTGTAATTGCTGCAAAAAGTGGCTATACAAAGTATTGACTTTCGGGGGGTGAATAGTTATGCATGCTCAAGTTTTCTGTTTTGTTGTCTTATTTCTTGTTTGTTTTACACCCAAAAATATTTTGCATCTTCAAAGTGGTAGGCATGTTGTGTAAATCAAATGATACAAACCCACAAAAAATCAATTTTAATTCCAGGTTGTAAGGCAACAAAATAGGAAAAATGCCAAGGGGGGTGAATATTTTCGCAAGCCACTGTATAGCATGTGTCAAAGAAGTCAAGTTGGGAACCACTATGTCAAATTCTGCAAACATGTTTAATCCATAATGTGACACCTGGCCTTGTTCTCAATACATAAAGGGCTGTGAAAACAATGAACACAATATATTTTGGGACGTAAACCAGAAATATGAATCACTGATGATCCATACTGTTCTGATCTAATGAGATGGATGTAGGGTCTTCTGGGCCTTTCCCAGTCATGGAGGACAGAAACATGCAGCTGTGCACCTCACTGAAGACCACTACTGAATTGGAGGTAGGGGGGATATTGTGGCAGTAAATACATTTATGACAGGTTAGGGTTAGGCATGATATTCCATGTCAGACTCAAATGTTATGAGTTCTAGTGAGGGAGAACTATCATAGTTTTAGTAAGTGAGACAGGTGTTTTGCTATTCCACTACATGTCATCCTAATGGGTGGTGCTGGGAGCCACTGACCTGTGTGTTCCTCAGGCAGCAGCAGGTGTCTTCTACAGGGGCTGGGCAGGGTGATCTGGCTGGGAGCCTCTTCTACAGGGGCTGGGCAGGGTGATCTGGCTGGGAGCCTCTTCTACAGGGCTGGGTAGGGTGGTCTGGCTGGGAGCCTCTTCTACAGGGGCTGGGTAGGGTGATCTGGCTGGGAGCCTCTTCTACAGGGGCTGGGCAGGGTGGTCTGGCTGGGAGCCTCTTCTACAGGGCTGGGTAGGGTGATCTGGTTAGGAGCCTCTTCTACATGGGCAGGGTAGGGTGGTCTGGCTGGGAGCCTCTTCTACAGGGGCTGGGTAGGGTGATCTGGCTGGGAGCCTCCTGACTGGTCCCCAGCTGGAGACGCTTCGTGACGGACCACCACTGTGGCAT
>JAGTTL010003962.1:0-12334 GCA_036851935.1 Coregonus suidteri | reverse complement strand
TAGATAAAGAAGGAGAATTTAGCTAATATTAGAGGAAGAGAGAGAGAGCACACGAGACAGCTTTAATGAGTGACAGAAAATATAGTAGGAATAGACATGGTACAAACTGTTGGAGAAAATTAGAAATGGTGCCTGGTAGAAATAAATATTATAAGGATCCTAATTAATTAGGAGCTTCCTCTAGGCTATAAGTGGTGTCATGTAGTGAGCTTGCTGTTACGGTACACTGCTACAAAACACTGCACCTCTGGGTGCATTAGCTTAAAGAGGCAATCTGCGATTGCTACATCCATTTTTGGACTTTTAAATTAATGATACATATAGCCATTGATTCTTGAAGAATATAACTTCTAAACAACTCATGAGCTTAGTTAAACTGTTGTATCCCATCAGAACCCAAAATATATGCTTTGTTTACAGAACATGGTCAAAACTATGATGTTGATCTCATCGATGGTGAGTCCTTGCATCCACAGCTCTGTCTATGAATTTGAGAATGGTTACGTATCTCCAGCCTCATCCCTCAGCTGTTTACCAAAACACTGGTGGTGTGGTGGCTTTGTTATTGTTTGAATTGCAGTTTATCTTATATTATTTTAAATGTATACATTTTAAAATATATTTTCCTTTATTATTTTCCCCAAACCCTAATTGGAATAAACTAATGTACAAGAACACTTAGGCTTCTACATCCAGCTTATACATACTATATACATTTTACGGACACAATATACTTTACATTAATATCTTTTGTTTGTTTTTAGTCCCATCCTTCAGATACCCTCAACCCCTTCCATCTATCTCTGAAGACCATCCAGTTTTGATTTCAATTTGCCATATATTTTTCAACTGTGCTGTGATGTTTCACAAAAGTTCTGAACCTTTTTATTCTCGTAGTTTCTACAGATTGTAAATTAAAGATAAACATTTTTGCTAAGAGAATTATTATATTATTGATCGATTGACTATGACTTTTCAGATGACACAGCAGTGCTATTTGCAGAGTTAACTCCAGATAAATGTTGCAATTCTTCAGCCATTCTAGACCAAAAACAAGCTACATATGGACAGTACCAAAACAGATGATCTAATGATTCTGTCTCTTTGCAGCTAAATCTGCTGAGCTGGGATGGGTGTATCCCCTTTATATATAACATTCTATTAGTTGCAAGAATTTTGTATAATCATTTAAATTGAAAAACTATACGATTTGAATCCAGCGCTGTTTTGTGTATCAGTTCATAAACCATGTGCCATGGAATCGATACATCGAAAATCTCTTCCCAACTATTTTGCAATCTGTATGGCACAACTGTCCTTTTTTTAAATCCTTGAATGAAACTGCTATACTTTTTTATTTATCACAATTTTCTTTAACCAATTTAGGTCCTTACTTTCTCCCCCTTCCACTTGCCTTTTCCATTTTTGTGGTAATGCTAAAATTAGTTGGTCATAATTTTGGAAAGAGCAGACATTTACATATATATTTTATTGCTGCATGTGTGACATAACTCCACCAGTCCTATTTATGATGTAATTTACAAAGATCATGCAGTTTTTTTTTTTCTTCTTCCTAAAAATAAGGTTTTTTTAATCAATTAGTGTATTTGAGTTTAACCATAATATTTGTTGTAATATTTGTTCTGTCTTTTCTGGTGGATTACACTGAAATTGCAACCAACTTTCTATGTCTTGTTTTAAAAATAGCAATATTTTGGAGATTATTTCATTTTCAAATAACCTAAATTGAGAGGTTGTAATCTGAATAAAGGGAAAAAGGCCATTTTTGAACACGGGTGTCACGGGTGCTGAAGGTGGGTGTGGTGCAGGAATCAAGCGCAGGACGCAGAAACTAAGTCCAAAAGACTTTAGTGAAATATTCACGTAGTACACGAGCCCAACAAGCCCGGAGGTGAAATAAAGGCGCACACAGGCATCAAACAAAAGGCGCAATAACATGTGCGAAAAACCTCTCCAAAACAACGGAGGGAAACATGTAGCTCAGAACACCAAACAGAAGCGTAATCACACACAACACCTGACACACACAACGAGAACTAAATAGGACACTAATGAAGACTAACTAGAAACAGGTGTACAACATCAAGACAAAACCAAACGAACATGAAACATAGATCGGTGGCAGCTAGTACTCCGGGGACGACGACCGCCGAAACCTGCCCGAGCAAGGAGGAGGAGCAGCCTCGGCCGAAACCGTGACAGTACCTCCCCCTTGACGCGCGGCTCCAGCCGTGCGCCGACCCGGCCTCGGGGACGACCAGGAGGACGCGGAGCAGGGCGCGCGGGATGGCCCCGGTGGAACTCCGACAGGAGAGACGGGTCTAGGATGTCCCTCCGCGGCACCCAGCACCGCTCCTCCGGGCCGTACCCCTCCCACTCCACGAGATACTGGAGACCCCCCATCCGGCGTCTTGAGTCCAAGATGGACCGAACGGTGTACGCCGGAGCCCCCTCGATGTCCAGTGGGGGCGGAGGAGTCTCTCCTATCTCACCTTCCTGGAGTGGACCAGCTACCACCGGCCTGAGAAGAGACACATGGAACGAGGGGTTAATATTCTTATATTCAATAGGCAGATGTAACCTATAACACACCTCGTTCAATCTTCTCAGGACTTTAAAAGGCCCCACAAACCGCCGACCCAGCTTCCGGCAGGGCAGGCGGAGGGGCAGGTTTCTGGTTGAGAGCCAGACTCGATCTCCGGGTGCGTACACCAGCCCTTCACTGCGGTGGAGATCGGCGCTCGCCTTGTGTCGACGGATGGCCCGCTGCAGGTGGACGTGTGCACCGTTCCACGTCTCCTCCGAGCGCCTCATCCAATCATCCACCGCAGGGGCCTCGATCTGGCTCTGCTGCCAAGGTGCCAGAACCGGCTGGTAACCTAACACACATTGGAAGGGGGTTAAGTTGGTAGAGGAGTGGCGGAGAGAGTTCTGGGCCATCTCGGCCCAGGGAATATACCGAGCCCACTCCTCCGGCCGGTCCTGGCAATACGACCTCAGAAACCTACCCACATCCTGGTTGACTCGTTCTACCTGCCCATTGCTCTCTGGGTGGTACCCCGAGGTAAGGCTCACCGAGACCCCCAAACGCTCCATGAACGCTCTCCCAGACTCGGGAGGTAAACTGGGGCCTCGATCAGACACTATATCCTCGGGTACCCCGTAATGCCGGAAGACGTGGGTAAATAGTGCCTCAGCGGTCTGTAGGGCAGTAGGAAGACCCGACATAGGGAGAAGACGACAGGCCGTAGAGAACCGGTCCACAACGACCAGGATGGTGGTATTCCCCTGAGAGAGGGGGAAGGTCTGTCACAAAAATCCACTGAGAGGTGGGACCATGGTCGTTGTGGAACGGGCAGGGGTTGTAACTTACCCCTGGGCAGGTGTCTGGGAGCCTTACACTGGGCGCACACCGAGCAGGAGGAGACATAAACCCTCACATCCCTGGCTAACGTGAGCCACCAGTATTTATTGCTAAGACAATGCACTGTCCGGCCAATACCCGGATGTCCAGAGGACGGTGACGTGTGAGCTCCAGTAAATGAGTCGATCCCGAACTTCGAGCGGAACGTACTTCCGACCCACAGGACACTGTGGAGGGCTGGGGTCGGTACGCAACGCCCGCTCGATTTCAGCATCGACCTCCCACACAACCGGTGCCACAAGACAAGACGCCGGTAGTATGGGAGTAGGCTCAACGGACCTCTCCTCCGTGTCATACCGCCGGGGACAGCGCATCTGCCTTACCGTTCTGGGACCCAGGGATGTACGTGATTTTAAATACGAACCTGGCGAGAAACATACTCCATTGAGCCTGGCGAGGGTTCAGTCTCCTCGCTGCCCGGATGTACTCCAGGTTCCGATGGTCTGTCAAAATGAGGAAAGGGTGTTGAGCCCCCTCAAGCCAATGCCTCCACACCTTAAGGGCCTGAAACTACCAGCTAACAGCTCCCTGTCCCCGACGTCATAATTTCGCTCCGCCGGGCTGAGCCTTTTAGAGTAAAAGGCACAGGGGCGGAGTTTAGGTGGCGTGCCGGACCGTTTGAGAGAGTACGGCCCCTATACCGGCCTCAGACGCGTCCACCTCGACCTGAAAGGGTAAGGCGGGGTCCGGATGCGCCAGCACCGGAGCCGACCGTAAACAGGTCCTTCAGTCTCCCAAAGGCCCTGTCCGCCTCAGCTGACCACTGCAGGCGCACCGGACCCCCTTTCAGAAGGGACGTGATGGGAGCTGCCACCTGTCCAAACACCCCGGATAAACCTCCGGTAGTAATTCGCAAAGCCCAAGAACTGCTGCACCTCTTTGACAGTGGTTGGGTTTGCCAATTACGCCGGCTGACACACGGTCCACCTCCATTCTCACCTCCATTCTCCTCCCCTAGGCGACAACCGATAACCCAAAAAAGGAGACCGACTCCTGGAAAAAAAACAGACATTTCTCTGCCTTGACATACAGGTCGTGCTCAACAGCCTCATCAATACACGACGCACCAGGGCTATATGCTCGGCTCGGGTTAGACGAGTACACTAGAATGTCATCAATGTACCACGACCACCCCTTGCCCCTGCATATCCCGGAAAAATCTCATCCACGAAGGATTGGAAGACTGATGGAGCATTCATCAACCCGTATGGGCATGACGAGATACTCAAAATGACCCGACGTGGTACTAAACGCTGTTTTTTCCATTTGTCGCCCTCCCTAATGCGCACCCAAGTTATACGCGCTCCTGAGATCCAGTTTTGTGAAAAAACCGCACCGCACTCCGTCATGGTGCAAGAGGACTCCGTCATGGTCGCAATCAGAGGGAGACTCCTGGAAAAACAGATACATTACAGGTTCTGTATCAATCACAGTATATCTCGGGTAGACGAGTACCTAGATTTCATCAATGTACCCGACAACCCCTTAGCCCCTGTAAAATCTCATCCACGAATTGGAAGGACATGGAGCATTCATCAACCCGGCGCAAGATACTCAAAAGGATCCCCGTGGTACTAAAAACGCTGTTTTCCATTTGTCTTTTTAATGAGCATCCAAAGTTATACGCGCTCCGAGATCAGTTTTGCTGGAAAAACCGCACTACGTGCAAGCTCCGTCATTGGTCGCAGGCGGTGAGAAGTGGAGGGCCGTATGTAAACCCTCCATCTGAAGCTCAAAGATTTGGAGGGCCGTATGTAAGATTTTCCATAGCTTTTCTCTCCTCTTGAGACAAAGGATACACGTGGCTCCGTGGGAGCGCTGCTCCTGCCTGGAGATCAATCGCACAATCCCCCTGTCTATGAGGAGGCAACTGCGTCGCCCTAGCTTTACTAAACACGATAGCCAAATCCCCATATTCAGGCGGAATTGTGCAGTGCGGAGCACTTGGTTTGGACTTTCCCACCGAAGTCGCCCCCCACGGAAACCCCCAGACATCGCCCCTCACACTGAGCAGGGGACCACCCATTGAGAGCTCTCTGTTTGCCACGAAATGGCAGGGTTATGGGTACTTAACCAGGGAATTCCCAGCACCACCGGGTACGCAGGAGAGTCGATCAGATATAGCTGTATTGTCTCCTCATGACCCCCCTGCGTACACATCCTAAGTGGCGCTGTGATTTCCCTAATCAACCCCGACCCCAACGGGTGGCTATCTAAAGCATGAACGGAAAAGACTTGTCAACAGGCAGGAGAGGAATCCCTAAATCTAAACAAAACTTCCGATCAACAAAATTCCCAGCTGCGCCTGAATCTACTAGCGCCTTATGCTGGGAATGAGGTGCAACCTGTGGAAAACAAACAGGTATACAAAAGTGCACAACAGAGAGCTCTGGGTAAGTGGGGCGTATACTCACCTGGGAAGGGCTCCCCAGTGCGTGGCCTGTTGTCTCCTCCCTCTGGGAACCCTCCCCAGCACCTGGCCGCAGTGTGCCCTCCACGACCGCAATTGGTGCAGGGGACAGGCCCCCTCGGGCTCCTCCTCCTCCTTTCTCTAGCGCCAGCACCCCCGAGCTCCATAGGGCTCGGCTTGGAGGTGCTGGAGGGTGGAATGGACGGACCCCACTTGGGACGTCCACGGGTGGCCAGCAGGGTGTCCAGACGGATGGACATGTCGACCAACTGGTCGAAGGTGAAATTGGTGTCCCTGCAGGCCAATCACGTTGAACGTCCTCCCCTAGGCTACATCGAAAATGGTCGATGTGGGCCCGTTCATTCCACCCTGGTCTGCCGCTAGAGTCCGGAACTCCAGTGCGAACGCCTATGCGCTCCTCCTCCTCCTGTCTCAGGTAGAATAGACGCTCCCCCGCCGCTTTGCCCTCAGGTGGATGGTCGAACACGGCCTTGAAGCGACGGGAGAACTCTGCGTAGGAGATGGTGGTGGCAGTCCATCCTCCTCCACTTGGCGTTGGCCCATTCCAACGCCTTGCCCGTGAGACAGGAGATGAGGGCCGGAAACGCTCTCGTGTCCCGAGGGCACCGGGTGTACAGTGGCCAGGTAGAGCTCCACCTGCAGGAGGAACCCCTAAACCCGGCAGCTGTGCCGTCATACGCCCTCGGGAGCGAGAGCCGAATCCCACTGGGTTCCGGACCTGGGACTGGTGGACCGGCCGATGGGGGTGGCAAGGTAGGTGGAGGGTGGGTACCCCTCTGGACTCCCATCGGTGCAGGGTGTTGATGACATCCTGTAGAGCGGTCCCCAGTTGTCTGATCTGGTCAATCCTGGCAGCGGACATGCTCCTCCAGCGACTCAGGTGTGGCTGTTGCTCCTGCTGATTCCATTATATATGGTGTGTGATTCTGTCACGGGTGCTGAAGGTGGGTGTGGTGCAGGAATCAAGCGCAGGACGCAGAAACTAAGTCCAAAAGACTTTAGTGAAATATTCACATAGTACACGAGCCCAACAAGCCCGGAGGCGAAATAAAGGCGCACACAGGCGTCAAAACAAAGGCGCACTAACATGTTGCGAAAAAAAAACCTCTCCAAAAATCAACGGAGGGAAACACGTAGCTCAGAACACCAAACAGAAAGCGTACTCACACACAACACCTGACACAGCACAACGAGAACTAAATAGGACACTAATGAAGACTAACTAGAAACAGTGTACAAACATCAAGACAAAACCAACGAAACATGAAAATAGATCGGTGGCAGCTAGTACTCCGGGGACGACGACCGCCGAAACCTGCCCGAGCAAGGAGGAGGAGCAGCCTCGGCCGAAACCGTGATAACGGGGTGAGCCATTCTTACTAATGTGCTAGATAACCATGTTTAGATTTAAGTATAGCTTTTGTATGACTGAGAGGTCTACCGCTTTAATATTTAATAAATTCTGCCCCCCCCCCTGAATATCTTTTTCTTCTTTTTGTCTTTTTCAAGATGGGTGTAGCAGTGTGTCGTGTTTCTTTCTGTGTCCTTGTGTAAATAGCCAGTTTTTTTTGGGTGTCTATTTGTATATATTTCTCAATTTTACTTTTCATTCTTTAACCAAATATACTTCCCTGCAAACCCGCCTCACCCAACGTGGAAAGGATTCTATTATTTCTTATAATTTTATCAAGAACCTTAAGCTGCTGAACTAGTCTAGCTGCAAACCGAATGGCTACTTGCTATTATCCACTGTTAGCGTCTTCACCATTGTCCGTGGCCTGCACTACCCACAGCCAGCTCTAGCTCTAGCCTGGACAATTGCGGCCAGTCTGCACAGGCATGCTATCGACCCAGAGATATCGGATTTTCTGCCGGAATCACTGGACCCTAGCGCCCCGGATCATCGCAACCAGCTAGCTGCAAACAAATGGCTGTTGTCGTTGGCTAATTACCATTGCCCCTTAGCAAGCACCAGTTAGCCTTGAGCTAGCCTCGAGCCAGGCCCATCTCCCGGCTATCTACCTCTCTGTCAGCCGGACGGGAACTCTTAGTGTTGACATGGAGCCCCGCCGATCCAACACGACTGTTTGCCGACGAAATCGTTGATGTGGTTTCAACACGCTTCCCGTGTACGACGTCGACCACGATGGAAGGTCCATCTGCTAGCCCCGGCCCGCTTAGCACACGCAAGCCGGGCTCTGCTCGCCAGTGCTGTAGCAGCAGACCCCCAGAACTACATCAGAAACTCTCCTATTGCTGTTCACTGGACCTTATTGGATAAACTCAGCTATACAGCTGATTCGCCTGCTGGACTGTTCCTTTATTACCGTCTACCGCATCCCTGTTTATGTTTAGCCTCAGCCCAAACTTTGTCGCCATTACCAGCTGTTGTCTTAGCTCTCTCGAATAACACCTGTGATTGCTTTAGCCTCTCTCCCATGTCAATATGCCTTGCTTATTGCTGTTTCGGTTATTTCTTATTGTACTATTTCACTGTAGAGCCCCCAGCCCAGCTCAACCGGCCTTAGACAGCTCCTTGTCCCACCCCCCATACACGCGGAGACCGACTCAATTCGGTGCCTCCATGTGATGCTATCTCTTTCATGTTACCCAACGCTTAGGTTTACCTCCACTGTACTCATATCCTTCCATATCCTTGTCTGTACATAAGCCCTGAATCTATTCTACAACGCCCGGAAATCTGCCCCTTTTTGTCTCTGTACCCAACGCACTAGAAGACCAGTTCTTAAAGCCTTTAGCAGTATCCTTATTCTACTCCTCCTCTGTTCCTCTGGTGATGTAGAGGTTAACCCAGGCCCTGTAGCTCCCAGTATCACCCTATCCCCAGGTGTTATCATTTGTTTGACTTCTGTACACCGTAAAAGCCTGGTTCTTACACGGTATAACATCCGAAGCCTCCTCCCTAAGTTTGAGTTATTTCACTGCGTTAGCACACTCCGCCCAACCATGATGTTCTAGCAGATGTCTGAATCCTGGCTTAGGAAGGCACCAAAAAATTCAGAAATGTCCATCCCCCAACTACAACATTTTCGGTCTCGATGATAGAACTGCCAAGTGGGGGGGGTTGCAATCTACTGTAGAGATAGCCTGCAGATCTCTATCATACTATCCAGGTCTGTGCCCAAAACAGTTTGAGCTTATACTTCTAAAAATCCACCTTTCCAGAAATAAAAGTCTCTCACTGTTGCGCTTTGCTACAGACCCCCCTCAGCCCTGAGCTGTGCCCTGGACACCATATGTGAACTGATTGCCCCCCATCTATCCTCAGAGTTCGTTGCTGCTTTCGGTGACCTAAACTGGGATATGCTTAACACCCGGCTAACTACAATCTAAAACTAGATGCCCTGAATCTCACACAAATGATCAACGAACCTACCAGGTACAACCCAAAATCTGTAAACATGGGCACCCTCATAGATATCATCCTGACAAATTTACCCTCTAAATACACCTCCGCTATCTTCAACAGGATCTCCACAGTCAAACGACCACCCCTCATCACTGTCAAACACTCCCTGAAACACTTTAGCGAGCAGGCCTTTCTAATTGACCTGGCCCGGGTATCCTGGATGGATATTGACCTCATTCCGTCAGTAGAGGATGTCTGGTTGTTCTTTAAAAGTGCTTTCCTCTCCAATCTTAATATAAGCATGCCCCAATTCAAAAATTCAGAAACTAAGAACAGATATAGCCCCTGGTTCTCATCATACTTGACTTCCCTGACCAGCACAAAAAGATCCTGTGGCGTACTGCAATAGTTGTTGAAACAGCCCTCCGCGAGGCAAACGTGTCAGGGAAGTCAGGAACCAAATATACACAAATCAGGTTAGGAAAGCAAAAAGGCTAGTTTGTTAAAACAGGAAATTGGCATTCTGTAGCACTAACTCAAAAAAGTTTTTGGGACACTGTAAAAGTCCATAGAGCACCCCCCTCCAACTGCCCACTGCACTAAGGCTAGGAAACACTGTCACCACCGATAAATCTACAATAAGCGAGAAGTCAACAAGCATTTTGCTACGGCTCGGCCATGCTTTCCACTTGGCTACCACTATCCCGGCCACCAAGCTATGCACCTCCGCCTGTAATTCGCCCATATCGGAGGCCACTAGTTGTCTGGAACCCGGGCAGTCTTGTAGTCGATCGTGTCGGATGCTGGTGGTTATGCTTGTTACGGTCAACACAAAGGAGTTCCCGCTTAGGCTGCACTTTGAGTAGAAGTTTTTATTCATATCCCAAGATGTCAGCATATAAGTTTTACACCCCGTCAGTGTTGAGAGAAACAGCGTCCCAAAAATAATCTGGTCTGTTTCGAACAACCCCTGCCTCCAGCATATACTTATAAACAAGGTAAAAAATATGAGGTTGCTCCCTCTGCTGGCCAATCACCTGTCTCCCATGGGGCGGTCACCCCTACAACTGGCCTACTTTTGAACCTAAAATAAACAAACATGCCA
Organism: Coregonus suidteri; assembly: GCA_036851935.1. Classification (NCBI taxonomy): domain Eukaryota; kingdom Metazoa; phylum Chordata; class Actinopteri; order Salmoniformes; family Salmonidae; genus Coregonus; species Coregonus suidteri. The sequence continues at coordinate 1,983 of JAGTTL010003962.1, read as the reverse complement.
TTTCTTCATGAAAAAACATTAACAAAGGACATAATCCTAATACACTACAAGTCTCTATGGGTGCCACAGGGTTTCAATTCTTGGGGCGACTCTTTCTCTGCTGTATAATCAATGATGTGGCTTCTTGCTGCGGGTGACGCTCGGATTACACTCTAGCGGACGACACCATTTTGTATACATCTGCCCCTCATTGGGACACGGTGTAAAACAAACCTCCAAACTAGCTTCAACGCCATACTAACACTCCTTCCGTAGCCCTCCAACTGCCTCTTAAACACTAGTGTAAAACTAAACGCATGCTTCGTCAACCGAACGATGGCTTTGCACCCGCCCCCACCTGACTAGAATCCCTAATATCGGTGGGGTCTGACCTTCGAGGTATGTGGACAATAAAATATACTAGGTGTCTGGTTAGACTGTAAACTCTTCCTTCAAGACTCACATTAAGAATCTCCAATCAAAAGTTAGATCTAGAATCAGTTCCTATTTCGCAACAAAGCCTCCTTTACTCAGCTGCCAAACATGCCCCGTAAAACTGATATCCTAGATCCTTTACTTCGGCGATGTCATTTTTCAAAAAAAGCCTCCAAAACTCTACCCGCAAATTAGATGTAGTTCCCCCCGTGCCATCCCCTTTGCACCCAAAACCCCCTATACTACCACCATTGGGACCGTACACTCTTTTTGGCGGCCCTCATACAATTCGCCACCAAACCACTGGGGTCCCCGGTCATCTTAAATACTGCTAGACAAATCCCCGTCTTATCTTAGTCACTGGCACCATAGCAACACCCCCCGTAGTCTGCGTCCGCAGGTATATTCACTGGTCATCCCCAAAGCCAACACGTCCTTTTTGGGCCCCGATTCCCTTTCCCGTTCTCTGCTGCCAAGAATGGAAAGAAAATGCAAAAATCTTGAAGCTGGAGATCTTATCCCCCCACTAACTTTTGGCGCAGTTGGGAGAGCAGCTTACCGATCATGCACCTTTACACAGCCCACTTTAATTTGCCCAACAACTACCCATCCCCTATTTTTATTATTTTGCTACTTTTCACCCCCGATCTCTATTTGCACAATTTTTGCACATCTATCATTTTCCCGTGTTTAATACGAAAGTTAACTATTTTGCACTATGGCCCATTTTTTGCCCTTCCCCAAATTTTATACATTCGCAACATTATATATATTTTCTGCTTATTTTTGATTTATGTTTTTTACCCCAATGAACTCTTTTTGTTTTGTTTAAGCACGCTTTTTTTATCTTGGCCAGGGGCAGTTGAAATGAGAAATTGTTCTCAAATGGGTTTCTTGGTTAAAAAAAAGGTTAAAAAAACAAATAAATATATAATATATGAATAGAACCGTTTTTAATTTTTTTGGCTTCCATTTCCAATCAAATGTAAAAAATATTTTTGATATAATTTTAAAAAAAAAACGTTAAGTGTAGGGAGGGCCATAAGCAAATAGGTAAATGGGATATGAAAAATAGTTTAAACAGGGTGATTTCCCACAAATAGACAGGTATTTTTTTCCTGGGAGCAAAATTTTTTCTATTTTGCTAATTTTTATTTAAAAGTATTTTAGTGAGACATTTTTTCTTCGGGATAGAAAACAGAGTATGCCATTTTGCAGTCGACCATTTATTTGGGAAACTACAGGTAATGTAAAAGTTTTTTTTTAGGCCAATAGTAAATGCTACATTATTAAAATTTGGTTGTAAACGAGAGGTTAGAAACAAATTTCTAATCCTTTTTATGAGGTATGGAGCAATCCAAATTTTTGGATTTAAAAGAAAATTGAATCATCAGGTTTTTAATGACACCTTTGTTTTTTTTTGCCCCGGATTTGTCCCCTTTATTTATTGTGGGTCGTTTTTAATAGCTAAAAATTTTTGATGGCCGTAATAAAAGATATGCCGAAATGGGGCACCTTGTTTTTCTCTCTTGACAGTTTTTAAACCCTTTGAGAAGTAGCCATTATTTA
>JAGTTL010003959.1:0-11498 GCA_036851935.1 Coregonus suidteri | reverse complement strand
AATTCCCCCCAATAAATGGTTTTGAACCCCACTGCGATTCTTTAGCAAGAGGGTAGCTAGTTTCACTGCAGCGTCAGAGTCTGGGGTGGAGTAAAACAGACTGCTGTTTTCGCCCCGGGCCAACAGTTCTTTCACCTTTTCTCATCCCGGTCTTAAAATTTGTATATTTGTGGATGAAGACTCACATAGGGCGACGAAGGTTATATTCTTTCAGCACTGCAACATGCTCTGAACCACCAAACAACAGCTTTCCCTTTCAATTCGTGAAAAATAGGATGTTTTTTTCTTGGAACACCGCATTTGGGCCCCCCCTTTTTCTCTAACCTACTATAGGATGTGGCTCTAATGTACTGGATAACCTACTATAGGATGTGGTTCTAATGTACTGGATAACCTACTATAGGATGTGGTTCTAATGTACTGGATAACCTACTATAGGATGTGGTTCTAATGTACTGGATAACCTACTATAGGATGTGGTTCTAATGTACTGGATAACCTACTATAGGATGTGGTTCTAATGTACTGGATAACCTACTATAGGATGTGGTTCTAATGTACTGGATAACCTACTATAGGATGTGGTTCTAATGTACTGGATAACCTACTTGTTTCATGCCAGTGATCAGTCATCAGAAATGATTTTTCATAATGGCCATGGCAGTTGTAATGCCCTGTTCGAATGGGGTGATATATTAAGCAATATTGTACAGGCTGAAGGACAATTGATTGGTTACATATATAGTGTTTAGCATAGGCCACAAGTGAAAAACCCTTTACCCATTATGTCTAAAACGTTGCTCCATGCCTTCTTAATGATATATCCCTAGAGGCTACTAAGCTAACATATGGAATTGTTTTAAGATGGTCATACCAAGGGTCATTTAGCTATTTGATTTGGAATTTTAGAACCTCTGTAGGTATCAAGAAAATACACTGCTCAAAAAAATTAAGGGAACACTTAAACAACACAATGTAACTCCAAGTCAATCACACTTCTGTGAAATCAAACTGTCCACTTAGGAAGCAACACTGATTGACAATAAATGTCACTTGCTGTTGTGCAAATGGAATAGACAACAGGTGGAAATTATAGGCAATTAGCAAGACACCCCCAATAAAGGACTGGTTTTGCAGGTGGTGACTACAGACCACTTCTCAGTTCCTATGCTTCCTGGCTGATGTTTTGGTCACTTTTGAATGCTGGCGGTGCTTTCACTCTAGTGGTAGCATGAGACGGAGTCTACAACCCACACAAGTGGCTCAGGTAGTGCAGCTCATCCAGGATGGCACATCAATGCGAGCTGTGGCAAGAAGGTTTGCTGTGTCTGTCAGCGTAGTGTCCAGAGCATGGAGGCGCTACCAGGAGACAGGCCAGTACATCAGGAGACGTGGAGGAGGCCGTAGGAGGGCAACAACCCAGCAGCAGGACTGCTACCTCCGCCTTTGTGCAAGGAGGAGCAGGAGGAGAACTGCCAGAGCCCTGCAAAATGACCTCCAGCAGGCCACAAATGTGCATGTGTCTGCTCAAACGGTCAGAAACAGACTCCATGAGGGTGGTATGAGGGCCCGACGTCCACAGGTGGGGGTTGTGCTTACAGCCCAACACCGTGCAGGACGTTTGGCATTTGCCAGAGAACAACAAGATTGGCAAATTCACCACTTGCGCCCTGTGCTCTTCACAGATGAAAGCAGGTTCACACTGAGCACGTGACAGACGTGACAGAGTCTGGAGACGCCGTGGAGAACGTTCTGCTGCCTGCAACATCCTCCAGCATGACCGGTTTGGCGGTGGGTCAGTCATGGTGTGGGGTGGCATTTCTTTGGGGGGCCGCACAGCCCTCCATGTGCTCGCCAGAGGTAGCCTGACTGCCATTAGGTACCGAGATGAGATCCTCAGACCCCTTGTGAGACCATATGCTGGTGCGGTTGGCCCTGGTTCCTCCTAATGCAAGACAATGCTAGACCTCATGTGGCTGGAGTGTGTGTCAGCAGTTCCTGCAAGAGGAAGGCATTGATGCTATGGACTGGCCCGCCCGTTCCCCAGACCTGAATCCAATTGAGCACATCTGGGACATCATGTCTCGCTCCATCCACCAACGCCACGTTGCACCACAGACTGTCCAGGAGTTGGCGGATGCTTTAGTCCAGGTCTGGGAGGAGATCCCTCAGGAGACCATCCGCCACCTCATCAGGAGCATGCCCAGGCATTGTAGGGAGGTCATACAGGCACGTGGAGGCCACACACACTACTGAGCCTCATTTTGACTTGTTTTAAGGACATTACATCAAAGTTGGATCAGCCTGTAGTGTGGTTTTCCACTTTAATTTTGAGGGTGACTCCAAATCCAGACCTCCATGGGTTGATACATTTGATTTCCATTCAACTATGTAAAGAAAAAAGTATTTAATAAGATTATTTCATTCATTCAGATCTAGGATGTGTTATTTTAGTGTTCCCTTTATTTTTTTGAGCAGTTTATATTAAAAAATTATTTGATGAAACATTGAATTTGGCCATTGAAATTAACCCATAGAAGCACATTGAATAACAGATTCATACATGGAAAAACAGATAGTCCAACAACAACAAAAATATCAAAAGGAAGTGTCTGTCCTACCCCATACAGTGGGGAGGAAGTATTTAGTCAGCCACCAATTGGTCAAGTTCTCCCATTTAAAAAGATGAGAGAGGCCTGTAATTTTCATCATAGGTACACGTCAACTATGACAGACAAATTGAGGAAAGAAAATCCAGAAAATCACATTGTAGGATTTTTTATGAATTTATTTGCAAATTATGGTGGAAAATAAGTATTTGATCACCTACAAACAAGCAAGATTTCTGGCTCTCACAGACCTGTAACTTCTTCTTTAAGAGGCTCCTCTGTCCTCCACTCGTTACCTGTATTAATGGCACCTGTTTGAACTTGTTATCAGTATAAAACCATAAACTTGTTATCAGTATGTCTCCTGAGTGGCGCAGTGGTCTAAGGCACTGCATCGCAGTACTAACTGTGCCACTAGAGATCCTGGTTCGAATCCAGGCTCTGTCGCAGCCGGCCGCGACCGGGAGACTCATGAGCGGCGCACAATTGGTCCAGGGTAGGGGAGGGAATGGCCGGCAGGGATGTAGCTCAGTTGATAGAGCATGGCGTTTGCAACGCCAGGGTTGTGGGTTCGATTCCCACGGGGGGCCAGTATAAAATAAAATAAATGTATTCACTAAGTCACTCTGGATAAGAGCATCTGCTAAATGACTAAAAATGTAAAAATAAAAGACACCTGTCCACAACCTAAAACAGTCACACTCCAAACTCCCCTATGGCCAAGACCAAAGAGCTGTCAAAGGACACCAGAAACATAATTGTAGACCTGCACCAGGCTGGGAAGACTGAATCTGCAATAGGTAAGCAGCTTGGTTTGAAGAAATCAACTGTGGGAGCAATTATTAGGATAATCTCCCTCGATCTGGGGCTCCACGCAAGATCTCACCCTGTGGGGTCAAAATGATCACAAGAACGGTGAGTGAAAATCTGGGACCAAAGTAACAAAGCCTACCATCAGTAACACACTACGCCGCCAGGGACTCAAATCCTGCAGTGCCAGACGTGTCCCCCTGCTTAAGCCAGTACATGTCCAGGCCCGTCTGAAGTTTGAGTGCATTTGGATGATCCAGAAGAGGATTGGGAGAATGTCAGATGAAACCAAAATATAACTTTTTGGTAAAAATTCAACTCGTCGTGTTTGGAGGACAAAGAATGCTGAGTTGCATCCAAAGAACACCATACCTACTGTGAAGCATGGGGGTGGAAACATCATGCTTTGGGGCTGTTTTTCTGCAAAGGGACCAGGACGACTGATCTGTGTAAAGGAAAGAATGAATGGGGCCATGTATTGTGAGATTTTGAGTGAAAACCTCCTTCCATCAGCAAGGGCATTGAAGATGAAACGTGGCTGGGTCTTTCAGCATGACAATGATCCCAAACACACCGCCCGGGCAACGAAGGAGTGGCTTCGTAAGAAGCATTTCAAGGTCCTGGAGTGGCCTAGCCAGTCTCCAGATCTCAACCCCCATAGAAAATCTTTGGAGGGAGTTGAAAGTCTGTGTTGCCCAGCGACAGCCCCAAAACATCACTGCTCTAGAGGAGATCTGCATGGAGGAATGGGCCAAAATACCAGCAACAGTGTGTGAAAACCTTGTGAAGACTTACAGAAAACGTTTGACTTGTGTCATTGCCAACAAAGGGTATACAACAAAGTATTGAGAAACTTTTGTTATTGACCAAATACTTATTTTCCACCATAATTTGCAAATAAATTCATAAAAAATCCTACAATGTGATTTTTTTTCTTCTCTCATTTTGTCTGTCATAGTTGACGTGTACCTATGATGAAAATGACAGGCCTCTCTCATCTTTTTAAGTGGGAGAACTTGCACAATTGGTGGCTGACTAAATACTTTTTACCCCCACTGTATATACAAAAGTATGTGGACACCCCTTCAAATTACTGGATTCGGCTATTTCAGCCACACCCGCTGCTGACAGGTGGATAAAATCGAGCACACAGCCATGGAATCTCCATAGACAAACATTGGTAGTAGAATGTGTAGCACTTTGTGACATCTGCTGATGTAAAAAGGGGCTTTATATATAAATACATTTGATTGATTGAATGGCCTTACTGAAGAGCTCAGTGACTTTCAACGTGGCACCCGTCATAGGATGCCAACAAGTCCGTTCGTCAAATGTCTGCCCCTGCTAGAGCGGCTGTAAGTAGCTGTAACTGTAAGTGCTGTTATTGTGAAGTGGAAACGTCTAGGAGCAACGACGGCTCAGCCGCGAAGTGGTAGGCCACACAAGCTCACAGAACGGGACCGCCGACTGCTGAAGCACGTAGCGCGTAGAAATCATCTGTCCTCGGTTGCAACACTCCCTACCGAGTTCCAAACTGCCTCTGGAGCTTAATGAAATGGGTTTCCATGGCCAAACCTAAGATCACCACGCACACACTGGGAGACAAATTCACCTTTCAGCAGGACAATAATCTAAAACACAAGGCCAAATATACACTGGAGTTGGTTACCAAGGCGACATTGACTGTTTGTGAGGGGAGTAGTTACAGTTTTGACTTAAATCGGCTTGAAAATATTTGGCAAGACTTGAAAAGGGCTGTCCAGCAATGAACAACCAACTTAACAGAGCTTGAAGAATTCTTTAAATAATGGGCAAATATTGTTCAATCCAGTTGTACCCAGAAAGACTCACAGCTGTAATCGCTGCCAAAGGTGATTCTAACATGTATTGACTGAGGGGTGTGAATACTGTATTTCATTTTCAATACATTTGCTAACATTTCTAAACACATGTTTTCACTTTGTTATTTTGGAGTATTGTGTATAGATAGATGGGTGATATATATTTTTAAACAAATATTTAATCCATTTTGAATTAAGGCTGTAACACAACAACATTTTGAATAAGTCGAGGGGTATAAATACTTTCTGAAAGCACTATGTCAGCCCATTTCCCAGGATTTCTAAAGCCATTCCTGACCAGTGCTCTGACCAGGAGACACTCCATGGTGCCCAGAGAATTTCCTGACCAGGAGACACTGCATAGAGCCCAGAGTATTTCCACAAAGCTATTGCCACAGTTACTTAATTTAGCTAAATAAATAAGTTATTACCTTATTATATAAGACCTTACCGTTTTGAATCTTTCTCTCATATGTCGTGACCTGTTCAATAATAAGGGTAGGGGCTGCCATATCTTTATGAACAGCTTTGTTGAGAATTAACCAAGAAAAAAGTACCAAAGTACAAAGTTAACTCCTGAAATAAAAGCACTTTTAACACGTGATGCCAAAATAGAACTCCAAGAATGATCATAGAATGCTGCGGTGCTTATGACGTCGACATAGAATCAGAATGTTATTGTAGTTTTAGAATTCTACCATTTGTGTTCTCACGATTTCGTTCTGAACCGCCTGCCTACCGTATTTTCATGGGGCAGTGGGCATAGCAGTCGCCCCCCCTGCATACGATTCTTACGCAAAAGGATGACTGTTTGTGATTTGCCAGAGTTAGCCCTCCCCGCCTTCTCTTTGTAGGTAACTTATTACAAGAGTTTGCGGGCGGAGTCGGTTACCGTGAGAGATCAATTGTGTGGGGTACAATAGGGAGAGCCGGGTACGACGCTGTCCTTTACTCTTCTGTACAGGGGACAGTTTGGGAATCTGGTACCTAAGCCCATTAGAGCACATTAATTGAAAAGGGAAATTAAAAAGCAAAAAATATGTCGGCAAATAAAGATGGAGACGGAGGATGGAAGAGCTTTCTGTGGAATTCGGAGAGGAAGGAATTTCTAGGACGCACGGGTGGCAGTTGGTGTAAGTACATAAATCCGTAATAAGCTACTTTTGGGGGGATATTAACTAGAGGATAAGAATGGTAAGAGCCTGTTGTTTCCAGAAGTCCGTGTATCCCTCTGAATATTGTCAAGGCACGGAGGGCTCCAGACTCGTTCCCCATTTCCTGATCGGCAAAATACAGCACCAGTTAGATTTGACTTGTAGCATGGTGTCGTGACTTTCACTTTCAACGGAAAAGCACACGAAAAACACATTCAATTCATTAACTGTGAAATAGACTATAAACAACTCATCTGTAAAATAACCTTACTAACCTATCGATGGGATAATATTACAATAAACGTCACGAAAATCCGGACCGTCTAAAGGGCGTTTTCATATTTTCAAACTTTTCGGGCCAGTGAACGTTAATTATGTCCCTATTCGTTATTAGACTAAACCGGATCGATCATGTATACATTAGTAAAAGCAAGAGGCTCTCTCTGTGTCATTTGCCAAAGAGGTCATTTTGAAGGACATAGCTAGCTAATTGACATTCTATGGTGGGATTCCGGAGTGTTGGATTGCAACTAACATGGGCTTGTCTTGCCAAAATGGCATACTTGTTTCTGGTGTCACATAGTTAGCCTAGATTGGGATCAAATTTATAAAGTTGATAAATATGAATTGCTTTCTTTCTCTGAACAAAATAATGTGCCAAATGACAGAGGAACATCCATAATCTCGGTAATGAGCTGTTTAATCCCAATACTAAATGTTTCATAGGCATCCCAGTTCAAGGTTAGTCAAGGTGATCAGTCCTTTTAGCCTGAAACTGCTCTCATTGTTTTGAACCGAGAGAATCTAATGTAAATGTAGCCAACTATGAGCATTGATTTACCAATAAGCGATTTATCTTCTCTCCCGGGAGCTTGTAACGTTGTAACGCAGTGGCATCGAGGTTACACCGTTAGCTTTTCGCTCGGCATTGGAGCCGGAGACCTGTTGCGGTTGGTAGTTATCAACATTTGGTTTTATCTCTACATAGGAAGAGGAAGCTCACGACTCACATCCTCCGTCTCTACGGCCCGGTAGAAACCGTTTTTCTTTTAGCAGGCAGCTACTGCTAACAATGTGTTGCTTAGCTAATTCAATTCCTGGAGTTCACATAGGCTACCGTTTGGCGATTATTACAACTCTGTACCGGTACCCCCTGTATATAGCCTCGCTACTGTTATTTTACTGCTGCTCTTTAATTATTTTTTATTTTTTATTTTTTACTTATCTATTGTCTACTTAACACTTATTTTTCTTAAAACTGCATTGTTGGTTAAGGGCTTGTAATTTGCATTTCACGGTAAGGTCTACACCTGTTGTATTCAGCGCATGTGACGAATAACATTTGATTTGATTTCTCCCATATTTTATTTTATTTTAGCACAAGTAGTTTCAGTAGTTATCTACACCTCTATATGGCAAAACAGTTATTAACTACTGAAAACATGACCTAGATTTTGAATTTAGTTCAACTAACACCAAACGACTGCACAATGTAGTTTAATTACTAGTTGAACTATATGTAGTTCACTACTACCCAACACCGGTTGTTTTGACCCAAGGTTAATGGCAGAAGGGTTGATTTACTATAGGCCAGGGGGTCACCTTCACAAGCAGGGAGAGAAAGTAACTTCTCTGGCCACACCTTTCTCTGCTTGTCTGTCTGCCTAGCCACATGGCCCACACCTGTCTCTGCCTGCCTGCTTGTTTAGCCACGCCTGTCTCTGCCTGCAGGCTGTGGTGGTGGTGGTGGGGGTGGGGGAGGGGAGGTGAGGTGAGGTGTGAGTTTGGGGATGTTTGTGGGCTAAATGAGGCTGACAGAGGAAAGGGACTGGTGACCGTCGACAATGACCCAGACTGATCCATCCTGCTAGACTGGAAGTGTTGTTGCCCGTATGTATAGTTAGAGTAGAGAAGTGTAGAGTTAGAGCAGAGAAGTGTAGAGTTAGAGTTAACTCCTGAGTGGCGCAGTGGTCTAAGGCACTGCATCGCAGTGCTAACTGTGCCACTAGAGATCCTGGTTCAAATCCAGGCTCTGTCGCAGCCGGCCGCGACCGGGAGACTCATGGGCGGCGCACAATTGGCCCAGCGTCGTCCAGGGTAGGGGAGGGAATGGCCGGCAGGGATGTAGCTCAGTTGATAGAGCATGGCGTTTGCAACGGCAGGGTTGTGGGTTTGTTTCCCACGGGGGGCCAGTATAAAAAAAATATGTATTCACTAACTGTAAGTCGCTCTGGATAAGAGCGTCTGCTAAATGACTAAAATGTAAATTTAGAGGAGAAGTGTAGAGTTAGAGGAGAGAATTGTAGAGGGAGAGTTAGAGTAGAGAAGTGTAGAGTTTAGAGTTAGAGAAGTGTAGAAGAAAAGACGAGTAGTGAAGTATGCTTTAGTAGTATATGTGTGGGGAAGTGTGCTTTAGTAGGGTAGTCAAGTCTGGTGCGGCACGTCGCCTAGCGGTTAAGATGGTTTGGGCAGTAACCGAAAGGTTTCTGGTTCGAATCTCTGAGCTGACTAGGTGAAAAATCTGTCAATGTGCCCTTGAGCAAGGAAGTTAACCCTAATTGCTCATGTAAGTCACTCTGGGTAAGAGTGTCTGCTAAATGACTAACATGTAAATAGAATGTAAATGGTCTAGTAGTGTTGTGTAGTGTGTTCTGGTAGGGTAGTATGTTACACTAGCTTCCCATATGGTCTAGTGGTTAGGATACCTGGTTTTCACCCAGGTGGCCCGGGTTCAACTCCTGGTATGGGAACTCACATCTTGTGGTCCTCTGTAGCTCAATTGGTAGAGCATGGCGCTTGTAACGCAAGGGTAGTGGGTTCGATCCCCGGGACCACCCATACGTAAAAATATATGCACACATGACTGTAAGTTGCTTTGGATAAAAGCGTCTGCTAAATGGCATATTATTATATAGTAGGGTAGTGTATTCTAGTAGGGTAGGGTAGTGTATTCTAGTAGGGTAGGGTAGGGTATTCTAGTAGGGTAGGGTAGTCTAATGAATGTGCTTCAACAGGTTCTGTTTCTGCCCTGGCATTAACAGCAGAGGAAGGATTAAATACACGGTGGAGGGTGCACTAAAGGTGACAGTCAGTTCAGAGAAAGTAAAACCGTAGAGAGGTTTAGTTCCAGGAAGATTAACGCTCTTTATGCATCTTACAGGGATTTAGACTGTTTTTTTTTGCAATTAAATAAATAAATAATTGAATTATTTCTCGTATTGGATCATAAGCATTTGTAATGACAGCATAAATTTAGTTTAGATAAGCAGACGTTTGGTTTGTTTTTTAGCCATTTGGAAAGTGATTTTGTTAGACATGTCCATTAGTTACTGAGCTGGGAGGCAAAGGAGGACACACTGAATTAGATTTAATAGAGATCCCTCTAACCCCATAATAAATCTATGGTTAAAGGACATAACATCAAACTTCCTTTTCTGTATTTTGTTGGTTATTTGAATTATAGCTAGCTAGCCCTGGTAGGATGAATCTATATGATGATGATGGGGAACGCTGGAGTATTATTGTCAGTCACCTCAAGGTCCACTTCACCCAGTCATAGAGATCTGCTAATAAACTATATGCATATCAGTACACCATCTACTACTAATATAAAGCATATGTCCATTTGTAATGAAACCCTTCTCTCTTTCTCTCCCCAGTTAAAATCTTGTTGTTCTACCTGATCTTCTATGGATGCTTGGCCGGGATTTTCATTGGGACCATCCAGGCCCTGCTGCTAACCCTTAGTAACTACAAACCCACCTACCAGGACAGAGTCGCCCCACCAGGTAAAGACTGCTCCACTCCCCTTATACTGCTTTAAGCTGCTTTACGCTGCTTTACGTTACGTTATACTGCGTTATAATGCTTTATGTTGCTCTATACTGCTTTATACTGCTTTATGCTGCTTTATGTTACATTATACTGCTTTATACTGCTTTAAGTTGCTTAATACTGCTCTATACTGCGTTACGCTGCTTTATACTGCTTTAGGCTGCTTTATACTGCTTTAGGCAATATCCTTTTGTCATTTTGTTAAGTGGGATTCCCATCAGAAGCTACTAAAGTGTCAAGGTATGAGGTGGCAGTGATTCCTCCTCCTCCAGTGATTGAGGAATTAAATAAAAGTGGGTCTCCAGTCTCCAGATGTCCTCTTTTATTCTCTATTGTTCCTCAATCAGGGGGGAGGCCGATGACATCACGGATTCCCATCGGACCAACTCCTTGAAGTTTGCAGTTGTCTAAAAACACAATTTACCCTTTAGTATGTGTACTTTCATGTATTTATTATACTTGGGATATCACTTTTCAACAGTACATGTAAAAAATAATCGCTGGAGGAAGTCTTTCAATCTTCAGTCATAACACTGTTTGCTGTATTGAGTTAGCTCAGTGGAACAGATTTAAACCAATTGTAATTAAAGGATTATAACTGTGTAGTAAATGGGTTTTACAGAGAACATTTCTACTAGTGTACATAAATGGAACTAGAACAATGATTGAAACATATATGCCTAGCAAGTAGCTAAAGTTAATAATAATCATCTTGAAGGCCTAGATAACCTCATATCATTAAGAGCATATTTGAATAGGCTTTTATCAGGATCAACCATAATGCTTTGGGCTTCAGTTAAGGGCTTCTATCATGTTGTTATTTTGGCTCGGTCGGTGAAGCATTGTGGCTACTGGGCCGCTTTATGTGGTTGACTGTTTATTTCCAAGGTTTCTGTCAAAACCTGCTCCTGAACGCCGCCTCCTCCCCACTGAAGGTCCCTCTGACCTCTGACAGCTTCAGACATTTTGTCCTTCGCTCTTCCTCCTCCCCTCTTCCTCCTCCCTGCCTGCCTGTCTGTCAGCTTCCCTCCGCAGGCTTCAGCTCTGGGAAACACAGCACTTCACTATTTTTACTGGGACTCAACTGCCTGTCTGTTCATGAATACATCTTTGGGAATTAATTTTAACATCGTGTGCAGGGCGGCTCATATGAGCCTGGAAATGGCAGTGGTGTTTTTATTTTATTTCATAAGGTGGAGTCAGAGAATCAACCCTGTAAGCGTGTTTGGAGAAATCCTTTCTGTAATCTT
>JAGTTL010003957.1:0-10000 GCA_036851935.1 Coregonus suidteri | reverse complement strand
AATTGGGGGGAGGGATTGGAGAGGAGTTCCCCTAAGTAAGCTGGTCCTGGGGCTCTGTTCACAGACACAAACAGACCCCACAGAGCCCCAGGACAACAACAACACAACACAATTAGACCTAACCAAATCATGAGAAAACAAAAAGAGAATTACTTTACACAATGGAAAGAATTAACAAAAAAACAGAGCTAACTAGAATGCTATTTGGCCCTAAACAGAGAGTACACAGTGGCAGAATACCTAACCACTGTGACTGACCTAAACTTAAGGAAAGCTTTGACTATGTACAGACTCAGAGAGCATAGCCTTGCTATTGAGAAAGGCCGTCGTAGGCAGACCTGGCTCTCAAGAGAAGACAGGCTATGTGTACACTGCCCACAGAATGAGGTGGAAACTGAGCTGCATTTCCAAACCTCCAGCCAAATGTATGACCATATTAGAGACACATATTTCCCTCAGATTACAGAGATCCACAAATAATTCGAAAAACAAACCCAATTTTGATAAACTCCCTTATCTACTGGGGTGAAAAACCACAGTGTGCCATCACAGCAGCAAGATTTGTGACCTGTTTTGCAACAAGAAAAGGGCAACCAGTGAAGAAAACAAACACCATTGTAAATACAACCCATATTTATGTTTATTATTTTCCCATTTGTATTTTTAACTATTTGCACATTGTTACAACACTGTATATATACATAACATGACATTTGAAATGTCTTTATTCTTTTGGAACTTCTGAGTGTAATGTTTACTGTTAATATTTATTGTTTATTTCACTACTTGTTTACTATCTGCTTCACTTGTTTGTTTATTTTCAACAATGTTTAAAGTTTACTTTTGGTTACTCTGGCTCATTTGCTTTGACAATGTTAACATATGTTTCCCATGCCAATAAAGACCTTAGATTGAAATTGAATTTACAGAGACAGTGAGAGATAGAGAGCGAGAGAGAGGACAGACAGAGCGAGAGGAGAGAGAGAGAGAGAGTAGAGAGAGAGAGAGAGAGAGAGAGAGAGAGAGAGGAAAGAGAGAGAGAGAGAGAGAGAGAGAGAGAGTTTTTTGTTTTGTTGAGTTTTTATAAAACCTTTATTTTTCATACTCAAGTGTTAACATAAATAATGGCACACTGCCTTTTCAAAAATGAAAAAAAAAAATGTAATTCCTAAATAAAATAAAATAAAAAAATACAAAAGAACATATACATTCAACTCATTTCATCAACAAAAAATAGTTTCCCCTCCTCCACAAAACAAAACCGCTCTTTCGTAAGCCCACTTCTCCTCAAAACAATGGGAGATCTTTTACAGCTGAGAAGAACTCAAAATCCACTTTTATTCTTGCTTTCACTAATCCTTTAAAAACACATCTTACATCCTGCCATATCCCGTTTCTATCTTATGTTTCCTACTCAGAAAAATTGACATCTTAGCTTGTCCCAAAATAAAATTTAACAGTTGACATTTTCTTTTTGATGTCTGATGCTTACTATATTGAAACCCCAAAATAAAAACAGTGTTATTGAAAATCTCCCCTACAGCTTTAAACAAAGACTCCAGCATTTCCAAGAGAGGTTTTATCCTCTCACACTCCATAAAACAATGAAAAAATTGTTTCTCTTATATTACAAAAAGGGCATCCATCTCCAACATCTGAGTTAATAACAGATACAAAAGCATTAACAGCAATGATGCCATGCAAAACACTCCATTGCATATCCCCAGTACCCTTTTGTAACGGTGGCTTGTACAGTGCTCTCCATGCTGGCTTTACCTTGTCATCAATGCCCAATTTTACCCTCCATGGAGTGTCTTTTCTATTTTTCATTTATCTTTATTCAAAACCTTGACACACCCCCTGTATAAGTCTTTCCCATTCACCCTCATCCAAACCCACCTCTTCCAACCCTCTCAAATCCATTAATAGCGCCTTTCTTTCCGACTCTGGGATATTGGGTGTAATCCCTAGTCTTGGAAATGAGACGTTTTCATCTTGTACATTCTTCTTGTGACTATTAAGCATACCCCACTCTTCTGCTGACAGAGCCTTCCTGCAGCTTCCCCAGCAGTTGTCCGACAATCCTTTCCGACCTCACCCCCAAATGTTCAGCCACCCTTCTTCCATCCATTAAGGCGGTCCCAGCCATGGCCATTAACTGTTTTAAGGTGATGATTTTTTGCCCTTCACCAGAATCTTGGAGAAATATGGAACAGCTGCAGTTGTACAATCCAGTCTTGCCCCGTACACCAGAGGTTCCTCCAACAGCCAATGCAACACTGACTCCGCTGACGTTCGTCTGGACACCTTCATAATGCTCCACACCCTAAGAAGGCCTCTGTAAAACGGAGGTACTCCCTCCCTAGAAATCTGGCTACTATCAACCAAAAATAAAGCTTTCTTTAAACCTAATCCCCCCAACCTGCTGTAATACAAGACCTGCCACCCCCTCTCCAAACCACATTTTCCGGTCCATAAAGCAACCTTTGAATAAACTGAAAACCGGAAAGCAGCAGCCCTACTGAGCAAGATGTACAAGACCTTGTCCCCCCTCCTCTTTTGACAAATACAAAACACTTTGTGGAACCCAGTGATATTTATCCCAAAAAAAATCCACAATCATTGCCTGTATCTTAGCCAGAAGGCCAGATGGTGGCTCTAAAACTGACAACCGATGCCACAGTGCAGAGGCAATCACATTGTTAACTAATAATAGTGCGCCCCCTATATGACATACGCGATAACAACCAACGCCATCTCCTCATCCTCCCTTCCACCATTTCAACCACCCCAATCCAATTTTTTTCCATTGTCCCCTCATCTCCTAGGTACACTCCAAGGTACTTAAAACCTCCCTTACACCATTCCAGCCCCCCTGGCAAAGCCATGATCCCTCCAGACCATTCTCCAATCTGTAAAGCACAACTTTTTTCCCAATTTACCTTTGCAGAGGATATTCCCCTAAAACGGTCAACCATTAGACTCAAACTATCCACCTCCGCTTGATTTTTCACTAAAACAACTACATCATCAGCATAGGCTGAGAGACGGAATAGGAGGAATATCCTCTGAAAGGTACACCCCTTCAATGCGACTTCTAATGCTATTTAGTAGTGGCTCTATAGCAATGGCATATAACATTCCCGACATAGAAAGCATCCCTGCCTAATACCTCTACACACTTTAAAAGGAGCACTCAAACCACCGTTAACTTTCAATACACTTTCAATGTCACCATATATCACCTTTATCATGGCAATTACAACCAGAGCTGAACCCAAACGCCTCAAAAGTGTGCCATAAGTATTGATGTTCAACTCGGTCAAATGCCTTTTCCTGATCAATTGAAATTAGACCAGCATCCAACCCAATAGCCCTAGAGACGTCCAAAAAATCACGAATCAGAGAAATGTTATCCCCTATCTGCCTGCCAGGAACACAGTAGGACTGGTCCGTATGTATGATTTGCCCCATCACCTCCCTCAGCCTGTTGGACAAAGCCTTTTGACAGGATCTTATAATCAGTGCACAATAGAGCCACCGGCCTCCAGTTCTTCACCTCCCTAGGGTCACCCCTTTTTTTGGGCAGTAGGGTGAGGACAGCCCTTCTGCAGCTTATTGGTAGTAACCCTCCGGTTTTAAACTATCATTAACTACTGCTAGCCAATCCTCTCCCAACATAGCCCAAAAAAGACTTAAAAAAGTCAAACGGGAAGCCCATCAATGCCTGGTGCCCTTCCATTTTTCCATGCCTTTTAATGCAGTGTATAGCTCCTGCAAAGACAATGGTTGCTCTAGCTCAACCTGAGCTTCTGCAGCCACCTGTGGGAGCCCATCAAGGAACTGCTGTGTCACTGTTTTATCCTCTTTGTACTCACACTTGTAGAGCTCAGCATAGAAACTCTACTGCCCTCTTTCTAATTTCACTAGGGCTAGTGAGCTCCTGTCCAAACAGCTGATTTGAGACAATGAATAATTTTTCTTTGTCCATTCTTTTTCTCTAAACCAAAGAAAAAATTGGATGAGGCATCCATTTCAGAGATTCCCTGAAACTTACTTCTCACCAATGCCCCCTGTGCTCTGATACCCAGCAGGTCTGCCAATGTAGCTTTTTTCCTCTTGAGGGCCTGAGTATGGCCTCGATCTCCTGTGGTCTCAACCAACGTCATGAGTTCCACTATTTCAGTCTCTAGGGCTTTTCATTGATTTGGTGATATCCCTGGTGACATTCCTTGTGTGTATTGATTACATAATTGTTGAATCTGGATTTTCCCTATATCCCACCACTGTTGAAGGGATACAAAACTGGCCTTTTGAGACCTCCACCTCTCCCAAAAAAAACTAAAACATTTCCTGAAGTGAGCATCACTCAATAAAGTTATATTTAAAATGCCAATATGCGCTTTGGGTTTTTACATCGTTAATGAACACCACCTCTGTTATTAAACAATGATCAGAAAAATCCCACTGGGGTTATCACACTTGATTTACAGACCTGAGATTGATGCTCAAAACAATAAAACCTATCTAACCTGGCCCATAGAGATGGTGTTCTCTCTCACATGCGCCAGGTGTACTGTCTCGTGCCTCCATGTTGACTCCGCCAAATATCACACAGTTCATGTGTTACAATGAGGCGTTTTAAAAAAAGTCCTTGAGGCTATATGAGGTTCTTTGTGATTTCTATCTAAATCACTGACTGTACAGTTAAAAAATCCCCATGCAGCAATAAATAATAATCTTCATTATTACATTTCCCAATGGTATTTGATAATTTCTCTAAAAAACATACCCTCTCAACTGCCACCCACTGGGGCATATACATTTATCAGACACATAGTGATGTTTTCATACCTTGCCTCTAACTTTTAATAACCTCCCCTCAACTACCTCTTCAACCTCATATGACAAAGGCAAAAACCCTTTTGAGAACAAGATGGCCACACCCCCACTTTTGAGTCTTTTATGACTACACACCACTGTCCCCCCCACTCCTGTTGCCACATAACTTCATTTTCCAAAATTACTATGCGTTTCTCGTTAGAAAAATTTATGTCACTTCCCTTTCCCCTAATTAACTCATACACTACGGCTCTTTTTTTAACGTCTCTTGCCCCATTTACGTTTAAAGAAGAAATCTTAAAACTTGCTCATGGATGAAAAAAAAATACAGAGGAAGACACAGAAACCACATCTCTCTTTACAGAGTTAAGGCTGCGACTGAACTCTTTCATTTTTCTTTAGAATTTGCATCACTTATCACTCTCGTGACCACTTTCTTGAGTCTAGCAATTTCAGGGCTTGTCAAACCTCCCCCTGTTATTTTTGACATCAGAAACTTTGCTGATTCAATAAATAATTCACTTTCAGGAAAAAAATATGTTACATTATATTCCTGCATATATTTCTTCCCTTTTGTCAACTTCAGAAATTGACGTACTTTCTCAATCCCATACCTCCCTTCCACCCCATTATCTCACTATTTGTTGTGACGCATCAGATGACTCACTCTCGCTATCCTCCCCCAGAAGAAAACTCCACCATCTCTACAACCTGTTCATCCTCAACTGATTTATCAATCTCTACCTTCCTCTTGGAATTAGACCCTTCACCACCCCTTACATTCTTCCTCTTACTCCTCGGTACTTTGAAAACAGCGGCTTCCTTTTCCATTATTTCACAACCTCCTCCTGACCTCCAATTTCATTTTCCAGCACCACCTCAGCAACGGCAGTCGCAATCTCACCGACTTTTTTCCCCTCCTTCTTTGTTCTGATCTACCACCATTGCCCCCGTATCCACACTGCCTTCCTCTCCTACTTTTCCTACCACATCTGCCCACCTCCTCCCTTCCCCAGCACCCCGCACCCTTAGCCTGTTCATCCCTTCGCGGTGGTGCATTAGGTGCACCAGCACTAGAGCTGCTACCTGAATCTGCGCGCTCATTCTCGGGACAATTACGCGCCAAATGCCCCTCTCTTCCACAGCCAAAGCATTTCATTGATTTCAGTAGAAGCGTAGAAAAACATAATCAATCCATCAATCTTAAAACTGAATGCTAAATTCAGTTCATCAATGTCCTTTTTTTAAATCATATGCACTTGTCTCCTATGAGACACGACATGTTTCAGCAACGGAGATTTGCATCCCAAAAGAACCTTCTTTTTTGTTGATACAATTTGACCATGACGAGATAAAACTCTCGCTCCAACACTTCATCTCTAACAAATGGTGGCACGTTAGAAAGTATAACTTTCTTCGCCGGATTCATAAGCGAAATACCGGCGTCTGCGTCTCCCGCAACACAACACCACTCTCAACTATCTTATTCACCTTTTCAATGGAATCTAAAAATATCACTACAGCGCTATTCATCCTTGAGGCTGATTTGATGCTATCATACCCAATAATAAGCACCCACTGCCAAGCTACATTCTTCCACTGAACACCCGGCCGCAGCAGGAATCTTAACTCCATGTCGCCGACTAAGTTTTTCAAACTCCAAACTTCCGCGAGTGGCCATTGCAACCAGCTCACCCGCTGGTTGTGCCCTCGCGAAAAACAACCTCAACAATCCCACCACCCCTATACGTGCTTAGTGATAGTTAGACAAGATAACCTTAAACCACTAAACTAATCAATATAAATATATACACACCAAAAACCCCAAATAATAGAAAAAAAATTCCAGTCGCTCTCACACTTCACTCCTGCTTCACGACTCACTCCCAGCATGCACTCCAACGAGAGAGAGAGAGAGAGAGAGAGAGAGAGAGAGAGAGAGAGAGAGAGAGAGAGAGAGAGACAGAGAGAGAGAGAGAGAGAGAGAGAGAGAGAGAGAGAGAGAGAGAGAAGAGAGAGAGAGAGAGAGAGAGAGAGAGAGAGAGAGAGAGAGAGAGAGAGAGAGAGAGAGAGAGAGAGAGAGAGAGAGAGAGAGAGAGAGAGAGAGAGAGAGACAGAGACAGAGACAGAGAGAGACAGAGAGACAGAGAGACGGAGAGACGGAGAGACGGAGAGACAGAGACGGAGTAGAGAGAGAGAGAGAGACGGAGTAGAGAGAGAGAGAGAGACGGAGTAGAGAGAGAGAGAGAGAGAGAGAGAGAGAGAGAGAGAGAGAGGCAGAGAGACAGAGAGGCAGAGCGACAGAGAGAGAGAGAGAGATAAGGGTAGAGAGAGAGGAGTAGAGAGAGAGAGAGAGACACAGAGAGACAGAGAGAGAGAGAGAGAGAGAGAGAGAGAGAGAGAGAGAGAGAGAGAGAGAGAGAGAGAGAGAGAGAGAGGGAGGCTGCAGAGAGAGAGAGAGAGAGAGAGAGAGAGAGAGAGAGAGACAGAGAGACAGAGAGAGAGAGATAATGGTAGAGAGAGAGGAGTAGAGAGAGAGAGAGACACAGAGAGACAGAGAGAGAGAGAGAGAGAGAGAGACCGTGAAAGAGAGAGAGAGAGAGAGAGAGAGAGAGAGAGAGAGAGAGAGAGAGAGAGAGAGAGAGAGAGAGAGAGAGAGAAGAGAGAGAGAGAGAGAGAGACAGAGAGAGAGAGAGAGAGACAGAGAGAGAGAAAGAGAGACAGAGAGAGACAGAGAGAGAGAGAGAGAGACAGAGAGAGAGAGAGACAGAGAGAGAGAGAGAGATGAGAGAGAGAGGAAGAGAGAGACAGAGAGAGAGAGAGAGAGAGAGAGAGAGAGAGAGAGAGAGAGAGAGAGAGAGAGAGAGAGAGAGAGAGAGAGAGAGAGAGAGAGAGAGAGAGAGACAGAGAGAGAACAAAATGTTTTATCTCCTCACCTGCTGTTATTGATGTATCTTCTCTCTCTGTGATCCATTACCCTCCCAATAAACACATCACACAGACATAGAAACAGCCACACAGCCAGAAGGGAGAACAGGCTAGGCAGCTCACATTTCAGACTTGCAAGGGGGTGGTGCCTAATGTGCTAGACAGCCTGTATCTTGGACCGAGTCCAGAGGAACAGGTAAAAAGAAAGCCGAAATCAATTCATTTCAAGCAGCGTTTGTTACGGAGAGAGCAGAGCAGCAGGGACTTGGTTCTAAACGGGTAGATTAAAACTCCCTCTAGTGTACTCTGCTCTGCCCTACATACTGTTGACTTAATCTATCAAACTAATTAGTGGCAACCAGGAAGGACTCTGGGAGAGGAGACGGCAGGGCTGGCAGACTGAGGAGTATACCCCCAGGGGCAGGGCTGGGTGTCTGGAAGGGGAGGGGCCAATAAGACCACATTTGTGTCTCTCAACACCATGCAGTGTGAGCACCAAGCCTTGGATAAATAATTACACAAATACAGTGCCTTGCAAAAGTATTCATCCCCCTTGGCGTTTTCCCTATTTTGTTGCATTACAACCTGTAATTTAAATTGATTTTTATTTGGATTTCATGTAATGGACATACACAAAATAGACCAAATTGGTGAAGTGAAATGAAAAAAATAACTTGTTTCAAAAAATTCTAAAACATAAATAACGGAAAAAGTGGTGTGTGCATATGTATTCACCCCCTTTGCTATGAAGCCCCTAAATAAGAGCTGGTGCAACCAATTACCTTCAGAAGTCACATAATTAGTTAAATAAAGTCCACCTGTGTGCAATCTAAATGTCACATGATCTCAGTATATATACACCTGTTCTGAAAGGCCCCAGAGTCTGCAACCCCACTAAGCAAGGGGCAGCACCAAGCAAGCGGCACCATGAAGACCAAGGAGCTCTCCAAACAGGTCAGGGACAAAGTTGTGGAGAAGTACAGATCAGGGTTGGGTTATAAAAAAATATCAGAAACTTTGAACATCCCACGGAGCACTATTAAATCCATTATTAAAAAATGGAAAGAATATGGCACCACAACAAACCTGCCAAGAGAGGGCCGCCCACCAAAACTCACGGACCAGGCAAGGAGGGCATTAATCAGAGAGGCAACAAAGAGACCAAAGATAACCCTGAAGGACCAGCAAAGCTCCACAGCGGAGATTGGAGTATCTGTCCATAGGACCACTTTAAGCCGTACACTCCACAGAGCTGGGCTTTATGGAAGAGTGGCCAGAAAAAAGCCATTGCTTAAAGAAAAAAATAAGCAAACATGTTTGGTGTTCGCCAAAAGGCATGTGGGAGACTCCCCAAATATATGGAAGAAGGTACTCTGGTCAGATGAGACTAAAATTGAGCTTTTTAGCCATCAAGGAAAATGCTATTTCTGGCGCAAACCCAACACCTCTCATCACCCCGAGAACACCATACCCACAGTGAAGCATGGTGGTGGCAGCATCATGCTGTGGGGATGTTTGTCATCGGCGGGGACTGGGAAACTGGTCAGAATTGAAGGAATGATGGATGGTGCTAAATACAGTGAAATTCTTGAGGGAAACCTGTTTCAGTCTTCCAGAGATTTGAGACTGGGACGGAGGTTCACCTTCCAGCAGGACAATGACCCTAAGCATACTGCTAAAGCAACACTCAAGTGGTTTAAGGGGAAACATTTAAATGTATTGGAATGGCCTAGTCAAAGCCCAGACCTCAATCCAATTGAGAATCTGTGGTATGACTTAAAGATTGCTGTACACCAGCGGAACCCAACTTGAAGGAGCTGGAGCAGTTTTGCCTTGAAGAATGGGCAAAAATCCCAGTGGCTAGATGTGCCAAGCTTATAGAGACATACACCAAGAGACTTGCAGCTGTAATTGCTACAAAAGGTGGCTCTACAAAGTATTGACTTTGGGGGGGGGTGGGTGAATAGTTATGCACGCTCAAGTTTTCTGTTTTTTTTGTCTTATTTCTTGTTTGTTTCACAAATAAAAAATATTTTGCATCTTCAAAGTGGTAGGCATGTTGTGTAAATCAAATGATACAACCCCCCCCCAAAATCTATTTTAATTCCAGGTTGTAAGGCAACAAAATAGGAAAAATGCCAAGGGGGGTGAATAATTTCGCAAGCCACTGTATAAATCTGTAAAGGGACACTAACTGAGGCAGTCAATATTATATTACGCCAAACTCCCA
>JAGTTL010003950.1:0-12000 GCA_036851935.1 Coregonus suidteri | reverse complement strand
TTTAGTAAAATTCGGGTCCAAAAGATGCGCTCTGTTCATTCTCCAAATTCTGTCACTATATGTATTTTCTATTGGTGTAATTAAGCATGATACCGGAGAATGATCCGATATACACACTACATCATTCATTGTTTAATCCAGTAAATTGTTCAATACATTTTTGGAAATAAAAATGTAGTCAATTCTTGAAAAGCTTTTCTTAATTTTTGAAAAAAATGAATATTATTTTGTAGTTGGGAATAGTAATCTCCAGGTGTCCAGTAAAGTATTTGTAGAGATTAACATTTTCAGCCTCTTTGTAGGCTTCCTAAATCTGCATGTTTTGTTACTACGTCTGTCAATCTTATCAAATGTATGAGTGGCTCCCGAGCGGCTGATGACTCTTATGGGTGGAAGTGTGCATTTCACATATTAGTGTCCCGAGTGGCGCAGTGGTCTAAGGCACTGCATCGCAGCTGTGCCACTAGAGAACCTGGTTCGAATCCAGGCTCTGTCGTAGCCAGCCGCGACCGGGAGACCCATGGGGCGGCGCACAATTGGTCCAGGATAGGGGAGGGAATGGCCGGCAGGGATGTAGAGCATGGTGTTTGCAACGCCAGGGTTGTGGGTTCGATTCCCACAGGGGGCCAGTATGAAAAATAATGTATGCACTCACTAACTGTAAGTCGCTCTGGATAAGAGCGTCTGCTAAATGACTAAAAATGTATGATTTAGGCCACCTGCTATAATAATAGTACCTGTCTGGATGTGATCTAATATCGCTTGAATTCTATCTAAAAACACCAGATTAGCCCCTAGTGGGATATACAATGAAATCAATGTGTATTTTTCACCATGTAAGGTACAATTCAACACTAGAAAACAGCCTTCTTGGTCCATAAGCTGGAATATAAAGGGAAATTGTGTATTCTTATTTGACCAATTGTGCATTCATTCTAAAGGAGTCAGTGTAGGCCCTGTCTTCCTCTTATGTCTTCATTATATTATATTATAACTTTTCCTTCCAATCAGTCTCACGTGTTGTTTCACTAGAGTGGTGAGTTTGACAAATGATCATAGTCGCCAACCAAATAATACATAAATGAATGGGAGATAAATCAAGTCTGTTCACACGACCCCCTCAACTACAGTAAGACTGGGAACCTTTGGGCTCACATATGCTTTCATGACACACATGTTGGTAGATATAGGGAGATAGTTTGTGTGTATGAGGAGGACACGACTACAAGACTATGCCCAAATCTATGGTGCAGACCTATTAGTCTGCCATCAAATCAAAGCTAGTATAGAGCTAGCATAAAACCTTAACCAGCTGCTAAAAGGAGTAAGTGTCAGTGATTGTCTGCTATTCTAAATGTAAGTTGTCGTACAATGCACTTTTTCAGTCTCATCTCATCACCAGATGTCACTATAATAAGGTCACTATATTACAATATAATAAGGTGTCAATATAATAAGGTGTCAATATAATAAGGTGTCAATATAATAAGTGTCACTATAATAAGGTGTCACTATAATAAGGTGTCACTATAATAAATCAATATAATAAGGTGTCAATATAATAAGGTGTCAATATAATAAGGTGTCAATATAATAAGGTGTCAATATAATAAGGTGTCAATATAATAAGGTGTCAATATATAATAAGGTGTCACTATAATATAATATAATAAGGTGTCAATATAATAAGGTGTCAATATAATAAGGTGTCCATATAATAAGGTGTCACTATAATAAGGTGTCAATAAAAAGGTGTCATATAAATATAATAGGTGTCACAATATATAAAAGGTGTCAATATAATAAGGTGTCAATATAATAAGGTGTCAATATAATAAGGTGTCACTATAATAATAAGGTGTCAATATAATAAGGTGTCAATATAATAAGGTGTCCATATAATAAGGTGTCACTATAATAAGGTGTCAATATAATAAGGTGTCATATAATAAGGTGTCACTATAATAAGGTGTCAATATAATAAGGTGGCACTATAATAAGGTAAGGAGTGGTCTACCAGTCTCCAGACCTTAATCCCATAGAAAATCTGTGGAGGGAGCTGAAGGTAATAGTTGTCAAACGTCAGCCTCGAAAAAACGTAATAAGGTGGAGAAGATCTGTAAAGAGGAGTGGGACAAATCCCTCCTGAGATGTGTGCATAACCTGGTGGCCAACTACAAGAAACGTCTGACCTCTGTGATTGCCAACAAGGGTTTTAGCCACCATAATACTAAGTCATGTTTTGCAGAGGGGTCAAATATTTAGGTCCCTCATTAAAATGCAAATCAATTCATAACATTTTTGAAAAGCGTTTTTCTGGATTTTTTTTGTTACTCTGTCTCTCACTGTTCAAATAAACCTACCATTAAAATTATAGACTGATCATTTCTTTGTCAGTTTGCAAAACGTACAAAATCAGCAGGGGATCAAATACTTTTTCCCTTACTGTAACATTACAGTATGATATTCTAATGAGGCAACCACTAACATTACAGTATGATTTTTCTAATGTAAATGCATGTAAACCACTAACATTACAGTATGATATTGTAATGAGGCAACCACTAACATTACAGTATGAACTTCTAATGAGGCAACCACTAAACATTACAGTATGATATTCTAATGAGGCAACCACTAACATTACAGTATGATATTCTAATGAGGCAACACTAACATTACAGTATAATATTCTAACGAGGTAACCACTAACATTACAGTATGATATTCTAATGAGGCAACCACTAACATTACAGTATGATATTCTAATGAGGCAACCACTAACATTACAGTATGATATTCTAATGAGGCAACCACTAACATTACAGTATGATATTCTAATGAGGACAACCACTAACATTACAGTATAATATTCTAACGAGGCAACCACTAACATTACAGTATGATATTCTTATGAGGCAACCACTAACATTACAGTATTCTAATATTCTAATGAGGCAACCACTAACATTACATTATGATATTCTAATGAGGGCAACCACTAACATTACAGTATGATATTCTAATATTCTAATGAGGCAACCACTAACATTACATTAGGATATTCTAATATTCTAATGAGGCAACCACTAACATTACAGTATGATTTTCTAATATTCTAATGAGGCAACCACTAACATTACATTATGATATTCTAATGAGGCAACCACTAACATTACAGTATGATATTCTAATATTCTAATGAGGCAACCACTAACATTACAGTATGATATTCTAATGAGGCAACCACTAACATTACAGTATGATGTTCTAATATTCTAATGAGGCAACCACTAACATTACAGTATGATTTTCTAATATTCTAACGAGGCAACCACTAACATTACATTATGATATTCTAATGAGGCAACCACTAACATTACAGTATGATATTCTAATATTCTAATGAGGCAACCACTAACATTACAGTATGATTTTCTAATATTCTAACGAGGCAACCACTAACATTACATTATGATATTCTAATGAGGCAACCACTAACATTACAGTATAATATTCTAACTAGGCAAACCACTAACATTACATTATGATATTCTAATGAGGCAACCACTAACATTACAGTATGATATATTCTAATGAGGCAACCACTAACATTACAGTATGATATTCTTATGAGGCAACCACTAACATTACAGTATATGATATTCTTCAACGAGGCAACCACTAACATTACAGTAGATTTCATATTCTAATGAGGCAACCACTAACATTACAGTATGATTTTCTAATGAGGGCAACCACTAACATTACATTATGATATTCTAATATTCTAATGAGGCAACCACTAACATTACAGTATGATTTTCTAATATTCTAATGAGGCAACCACTAACATTACATTATATATTCTAATGAGGCAACCACTAACATTACAGATATGATATTCTAATGAGGCAACCACTAACATTACAGTATGATATTCTAATATTCTAATGAGGCAACCACTAACATTACAGTATGATATTCTATTCTAATGAGGCAACCACTAACATTACAGTATGATGTTCTAATATTCTAATGAGGCAACCACTAACATTACAGTATGATTTTCTAATATTCTAACGAGGCAACCACTAATATTACATTATGATATTCTAATGAGGCAACCACTAACATTACAGTATGATATTCTAATATTCTAATGAGGCAACCACTAACATTACATTATGATAATATTCTAATGAGGCAACCACTAACATTACAGTATGATATTTCTAATATTCTAATGAGGCAACCACTAACATTACATTATGATATTCTAATGAGGCAACCACTAACATTACATTATGATATTCTAATGAGGCAACCACTAACATTACAGTATGATATTCTAATGAGGCAACCACTAACATTACAGTATGATTTTCTAATATTCTAACGAGGCAACCACTAACATTACATTATGATATTCTAATGAGGCAACACTAACATTACAGTATGATATTCTAATATTCTAATGAGGCAACCACTAACATTACAGTATGATAATATTCTAATGAGGCAACCACTAACATTACAGTATGATATTCTTAATGAGGCAACCACTAACATTACAGTTATGATATTCTAATGAGGCAACCACTAGCATTACAGTATGATTTTCTAATATTTTTAACGAGGCAACCACTAACATTACATTATGATATTCTAATGAGGCAACCAATAACATTACAGTATGATATTCTAATATTCTAATGAGGCAACCACTAACATTACAGTATGATTTTCTAATATTCTAATGAGGCAACCACTAACATTACATTGTGATATTCTAATGCGGCAACCACTAACATTACAGTATGATTTTCAAATATTCTAACGAGGCAACCACTAACACTACAATATGATATTCTAATGAGGCAACCACTAACATTACATTATGATATTCTAATGAGGCAACCACTAACATTACAGTATGATTTTCTAATATTCTAACGAGGCAACCACTAACATTACATTATGATATTCTAATGAGGCAACCACTAACATTACAGTATGATATTCTAATATTCTAATGAGGCAACCACTAAAATTACAGTATGATTTTCTAACATTCTAATGAGGCAACCACTAACATTACATTATGATAGTCTAATATTCTAATGAGGCAACCACTAACATTACATTATGATATTCTAATGAGGCAACCACTAACATTACAGTATGATTTTCTAATATTCTAACGAGGCAACCACTAACATTACATTATGATAGTCTAATATTCTAATGAGGCAACCACTAACATTACAGTATGATATTCTAATGAGGCAACCACTAACATTACATTATTATATTCTATTGAGGCAACCACTAACATTACAGTATGATTTTCTAATATTCTAACGAGGCAACCACTAACATTACATTATGATATTCTAATGAGGCAACCACTAACATTACAGTATGATATTCTAATATTCTAATGAGGCAACCACTAACATTACATTATGATATTCTAATATTCTAATGAGGCAACCACTAACATTACATTATGATATTCTAATGAGGCAACCACTAGCATTACAGTATGATTTTCTAATATTTTAACGAGGCAACCACTAACATTACATTATGATATTCTAATGAGGCAACCACTAACATTACATTATGATATTCTAATGAGGCAACCACTAACATTACAGTATGATATTCTAATATTCTAATGAGGCAACCACTAACATTACAGTTGATTTTTCTAATATTCTAATGAGGCAACCACTAACATTCAATATGATATAATTCTAATGAGGCAACCACTAACATTACAGTATGATATTCTAATTCTAATGAGGCAACCACTAGCATTACAGTATGATTTTCTAATATTTTAACGAGGCAACCACTAACATTACATTATGATATTCTAATGAGGCAAACCAATAACATTACAGTATGATATTCTAATATTCTAATGAGGCAACCACTAACATTACAGTATGATATTCTAATATTCTAATGAGGCAACCACTAACATTACAGTATGATATTCTAATGAGGCAACCACTAACATTACATTATGATATTCTAATGAGGCAACCACTAGCATTACAGTATGATTTTCTAATATTTTAACGAGGCAACCACTAACATTACATTATGATATTCTAATGAGGCAACCAATAACATTACAGTATGATATTCTAATATTCTAATGAGGCAACCACTAACATTACAGTATGATATTCTAATATTCTAATGAGGCAACCACTAACATTACAATATGATATTCTAATGAGGCAACCACTAACATTACAGTATGATTTTCTAATATTCTAACGAGGCAACCACTAACACTACAATTATGATATGATACATTACATTATGATATTCTAATGAGGCAACCACTAACATTACAGTATGATTTTCTAATATTCTAATGAGGCAACCACTAACATTACAATATGATATTCTAATGAGGCAACCAACTAAACATTACAGTATGATATTCTAATATTCTAATGAGGCAACCACTAACATTACAGTATGATTTTCTAATATTCTAATGAGGCAACCTAACATACATTATGGATATTCTAATGCGGCAACCACTAACATTACAGTATGATTTTCTAATATTCTAATGAGGCAACCACTAACATTACAATATGATATTCTAATGAGGCAACCACTAACATTACATTATGATATTCTAATGAGGCAACCACTAGCATTACAGTATGATTTTCTAATATTCTAACGAGGCAACCACTAACATTACATTATGATATTCTAATGAGGCAACCACTAACATTACAGTATGATATTCTAATATTCTAATGAGGCAACCACTAACATTACAGTATGATTTTCTAATATTCTAAATGAGGCAACCACTAACATTACAATATGATATTCTAATGAGGCAACCACTAACATTACATTATGATATTCTAATGAGGCAACCACTAGCATTACAGTATGATTTTCTAATATTTTAACGAGGCAACCACTAACATTACATTATGATATTCTAATGAGGCAACCAATAACATTACAGTATGATATTCTAATATTCTAATGAGGCAACCACTAACATTACAGTATGATTTTCTAATATTCTAATGAGGCAACCACTAACATTACATTATGATATTCTAATGCGGCAACCACTAACATTACAGTATGATTTTCTAATATTCTAACGAGGCAACCACTAACACTACAATATGATATTCTAATGAGGCAACCACTGACATTACATTATGATATTCTAATGAGGCAACCACTAGCATTACAGTATGATTTTCTAATATTCTAACGAGGCAACCACTAACATTACATTATGATATTCTAATGAGGCAACCAATAACATTACAGTATGATATTCTAATATTCTAATGAGGCAACCACTAAAATTACAGTATGATTTTCTAACATTCTAATGAGGCAACCACTAACATTACATTATGATATTCTAATGCGGCAACCACTAACATTACAGTATGATTTTCTAATATTCTAACGAGGCAACCACTAACATTACATTATGATAGTCTAATATTCTAATGAGGCAACCACTAACATTACAGTATGATATTCTAATGAGGCAACCACTAACATTACATTATGATATTCTATTGAGGCAACCACTAGCATTACAGTATGATTTTCTAATATTCTAACGAGGCAACCACTAACATTACATTATGATATTCTAATGAGGCAACCAATAACATTACAGTATGATATTCTAATATTCTAATGAGGCAACCACTAACATTACATTATGATATTCTAATATTCTAATGAGGCAACCACTAACATTACATTATGATATTCTAATGCGGCAACCACTAACATTACAGTATGATTTTCTAATATTCTAACGAGGCAACCACTAACATTACATTCTAATATTCTAATGAGGCAACCACTAACATTGCAGTATGATATTCTAATGAGGCAACCACTAACATTGCAGTATGATATTCAAATCAAATCAAATTTTATTGGTCACATGCGCCGAATACAACAGGTGCAGACATTACAGTGAAATGCTTACGTACAGCCCTTAACCAACAGTGCATCTATTTTAAACAAAAAAAGTAAAAATAAACCAACAACAAAAAAAGTGTTGAGAAAAAAAAGAGCAGAAGAAAAATAAAGTGACAGTAGGGAGGCTATATATACAGGGGGGTACCGTTGCAGAGTCAATGTGCGGGGGCACCGGCTAGTTGAGGTAGTTGAGGTAATATGTACATGTGGGTAGAGTTAAAGTGACTATGCATAAATACTTAACAGAGTAGCAGCAGCGTAAAAAGGATGGGGTGGGGGGGGCAGTGCAAATAGTCCGGGTAGCCATGATTAGCTGTTCAGGAGTCTTATGGCTTGCGGGTAGAAGCTGTTGAGAAGTCTTTTGGACCTAGACTTGGCACTCCGTTACCGCTTGCCGTGCGGTAGCAGAGAGAACAGTCTATGACTAGGGTGGCTGGAGTCTTTGACAATTTTGAGGGCCTTCCTCTGACACCGCCTGGTATAGAGGTCCTGGATGGCAGGAAGCTTTGCCCCAGTGATGTACTGGGCCGTACGCACTACCCTCTGTAGTGCCTTGCGGTCGGAGGCCAAGCAGTTGCCATACCAGGCGGTGATGCAACCAGTCAGGATGCTCTCGATGGTGCAGCTGTAGAATTTTTTGAGGATCTGAGGACCCATGCCAAATCTTTTTAGTCTCCTGAGGGGGAATAGGCTTTGTCGTGCCCTCTTCAACGACTGTCTTGGTGTGTTTGGACCATGATAGTTCGTTGGTGATGTGGACACCAAGGAACTTGAAGCTCTCAACCTGTTCCACTACAGCCCCGTCGATGAGAATGGGGGCGTGCTCAGTCCTTTTCCTGTAGTCCACAATCATCTCCTTTGTCTTGGTCACGTTGAGGGAGAGGTTGTTGTCCTGGCACCACACGGCCAGATCTCTGACCTCCTCCCTATAGGCTGTCTCATCGTTGTCGGTGATCAGGCCTACCACTGTTGTGTCGTCGGCAAACTTAATGATGGTGTTGGAGTCGTGCCTGGCCATGCAGTCATGGGTGAACAGAGAGTACAGGAGGGGACTGAGCACGCACCCTTGAGGGGCCCCCGTGTTGAGGATCAGTGTGGCAGATGTGTTGTTACCTACCCTTACCACCTGGGGGCGGCCCGTCAGGAAGTCCAGGATCCAGTTGCAGAGGGAGGTATTTAGTCCCAGGATCCTTAGCTTAGTGATGAGCTTAGAGGGCACTATGGTGTTGAATGCTGAGCTGTAGTCAATGAATATCATTCTCACGTAGGTGTTCCTCTTGTCCAGGGGGAAAGGGCAGTGTGGAGTGCAATAGAGATTGCATCATCTGTGGATCTGTTGGGGCGGTATGCAAATTGGAGTGGGTCTAGGGTTTCTGGGATAATGCTGTTGATGTGAGCCATGACCAGCCTTTCAAAGCACTTCATGGCTACAGACGTCAGTGCTACGGGTCGGTAGTCATTTAGGCAGGTTATCTTAGAGTCCTTGGGCACGGGGACTATAGTGGTCTGCTTGAAACATGTTGGTATTACAGACTCAGTCAGGGACATGTTGAAAATGTCAGTGAAGACACTTGCCAGTTGGTCAGCACATGCTCGGAGTACACGTCCTGGTAATCCGTCTGGCCCTGCGGCCTTGTGAATGTTGACCTGCTTAAAAGTCTTACTCACATCGGCTACGGAGAGCGTGATCACATAGTCATCCGGAACAGCTGGTGCTCTCATGCATGCTTCAGTGTTGCTTGCCTCGAAGCGAGCATAGAAGTGGTTTAGCTCGTCTGGTAGGCTTGTGTCACTGGGCAGCTCGCGGCTGTGCTTCCCTTTGTAGTCTGTAATAGTTTTCAAGCCCTGCCACATCCGACTAGCGTCAGAGCCAGTGTAGTACGATTCAATCTTAGACCTGTATTGACTCTTTGCCTGTTTGATGGTTCGTCGGAGGTCATAGCGGGATTTCTTATAAGCGTCCGGGTTAGAGTCCCGTTCCTTGAAAAGCGGCAGCTCTACCCTTTAGCTCAGTGCGGATGTTTCCTGTAATCCATGGCTTCTGGTTGGGGTATGTACGTACGGTCACTGTGGGGACGACATCATCGATGCACTTATTGATGAAGCCAGTGACTGATGTGGTGTACTCCTCAATGCTGTCTGAAGAATCCCGGAACATGTTCCAGTCTGTGCTAGCAAAACAGTCCCTGTAGCTTAGCATCTGCGTCATCTGACCACTTTTTTATTAACCGAGTCACTGGTGCTTCCTGCTTTAGTTTTTGCTTATATAAGCAGGAATCAGGAGGATAGAGTTATGGTCAGATTTGCCAAATGGAGGGCGAGGGAGAGCTTTGTATGCGTCTCTGTGTGTGGAGTAAAGGGTGGGTCTAGAGTTTTTTTTCCCTCTGTTGCACATTTAACATGCTGGTAGAAATTAGGTAGAACGGATTTAAGTTTCCCTGCATTAAAGTCTCCGGCCACTAGGAGCGCTGCATCTGGATGAGCGTTTTTCCTGTTGATTAATGGCCTTGTACAACTCATTCAGTGCAATCTTAATGCCAGCATTGGTTTTGTGGTGGTAAATAGACAGCTATGAAAAATATAGATGAAAACTCTCTTGGTAAATAGTGTGGTCTACAGCTTATCATAAGATACTCTACCTCAGGTGAGCAAAACCTCGAGACTTCCTTAGTATTTGATTTTGTGCACCAGCTGTTGTTTACAAATATACACAGACCGCCACCCCTTGTCTTACCGGAGTCAGCCGTTCTGTCCTGCCGATGTAGCGTATAGCCTGCTAGCTGAATGTTATCATTGTCGTCGTTCAGCCACGACTCGGTGAAACATAATATATTACAGTTTTTAATGTCCCGTTGGTAGGATAACCATAATCTTAAGTCGTCCACTTTATTTTCAAAAGATTGAACGTTGGCTAATAGGATTGATGGAAGAGGCAGTTTACTCGCTCGCCGTCGGATCCTTACAAGGCACCCCGATCTGCGTCCACGATATCTCCGTCTCTTCTTCACGCGAATGACGGGGATTTGGGCCTTGTCGGGTGTCTGTATGATATCCTTCGCGGCCGCCTCGTTGAAGAAAAAATCTTCGTCCAATGCGAGGTGAGTAATCGCTGTCCTGATATCCAGAAGCTCTTTTTGGTTATAAGAGACGATGGCAGAAACATTATGTACAAAATAAATTACAAATAACGCGGAAAAACACACATAATAGTACAATTATCAACGTACAAGTATCAACGTTTATTTAAAGGAAATGTGATCTTTGCTTCTCAGTGTACTAAAAGGAAAATTAGATAACAATTAAGAGGCCTTCCTCTGTAATCTAATTGGATTGGTCAAAACATCGGAATCCAATGAAAGCTTCTTAGGGAGGTAAACAGTGGTAATGATTAAGTCTCAAGCAAGAGGCGTTATGAACTTTCCTTTGATGCAAACCAACACAAACACCAACCAGCTTACTACATGCTGAGATTGACTTCCCCTACAACAATACCCATCAGCCTGAACACACCTATTTCTGCAAAGTCAATGTGAACTTTTCTTCAGGGAGTTATGCCTGCATAAAGTAGGACACTGCACTACATTTCACGTTAATGCAAAGCTGTACCTGTCACAAGCTGGGCTTGGACTCCGGTCTCAGATGTGGAGAGCTGGGGGTTCTACCCCTTAGCCACAGAGGAGGTATAGTTGGACCCAAATGAAACACCCAAGGCAATACTCCAGGCAAGTAGATTTAATGTAAAAACAAAGGTTCTTCGCACTTCCAAAATAGTCCAACAAAAGTTCTTCTCAGAAAGAGGTATATTAACAGAGGTAGAGTAACAAAACAGGAGGCAAAACAAAATAACTCCACGAGGGAGAGAAAAAACAAACTAACAGATAACTTAGAAAACCTTACTTGGAAAGACACGGTGGAACAAAGCAGGAGACACATAGCCAGGACTCAAAACCAAGTGAGAAACAAGGGGAAAACACACACAGCTAA
>JAGTTL010003939.1:0-10786 GCA_036851935.1 Coregonus suidteri | reverse complement strand
TTGCATTTCAAATATTATTTTAAAAAATACAAAAATTAAAGAAACATTTTTTTTGTTTGTATTATCTTTTACCAGATCTAATGTGTTATTTTTCTCCTACATTAATTTCACATTTCCACAAACTTCAAAGTGTTTCCTTTCAAATGGTATCAAGAATATGCATGTCCTTGCTTCAGGTCCTGAGCTTCAGGCAGTTAGATTTTGGTATGTCATTTTAGGCGAAAATTGAAAAAAAAATTTGGTTCCGATTCCTTAAGAGGTTAACAGATAATTTTACCTTATCTAAGAATGTGTTCCAATAGAATATAGCCTATATTTGTTACTTTATAAATGTATTTAGATCACATCGATAAAAGGACAGGATATCTTGTGGTAAACAGGGTCTTTGAAGTCAAAATGTTACCCTTTTTGGTAATGTAGAAAGGAATAGCATTCTCCAAATTCTCCAAATTAAGGCACGATCATTGCTGGAGTGAGGGTTTAGGATGTAATAATGGAGAATATGCTACAACATTTGCATTACATTTAGCCTTAATTTCAGCTACCTCTTTTTGTAGCCACTGGGCTTGTTGAGTTGTTCTCCTTCTCTTCTGCAAAATGTTATGATTTTTGCTTTTTTTACCCCAACCATCTCGCCAAGTGCAGAATGCCTGCAATCTTTCTGAACTTGCGAGAGGAAGAGCGACCTGACAATGATGTTCCGCATCCAGAAAAGACTGTCCTTATCTGCTATGATTGCCAAGCTCAACAATCTCTATAAGGTTTATCAACACCCTGGGCACAAAAACCCTACTGGAGCTGGAGTTACAAGGTTTTTGGCTAAAATGTCCTGGTGCTGGGTAAAGTTCATGCCAATAATTTTGGACCTGAATGTACGCTGTTGTGGTGGGGCTGCATACGTCACGTGTCTCCACGACTCTGTGGGCTGAACCCTGAATGCTGCTGAGGCCCTATGTTCCACTAGGAGCTAAAAGAAAAATAAGTAATATGTCTATACCTTTTCAAATCTCAAGCTTTTTTAAATTACAGCTTGAATACTATTGTCTTTTTTCCCTTAATGGCCCCCAAATGCACTCAGGTTGTACAACTGATATACAAAGCACTTTGTGCCAAACAACTGTTTTTTTAAATGCGTTGTACAACCTGAGCGTGTATGTTGACTAGGGCTGACCCCAATTATTCGACTGGTCGATTTGTTTGGTTGAAAGACTGTTGGTCGACTGAGCAGTAGCAAATATATATATATATATATATATATATATATATATATATTTTATGGCACACGAGACACCTGTCTTATTCACGCCCATCTCAGTGAACTAATCCATTTCGGAGGCCGAGACTAATCCATTGCTGAGGCTACGGGGATGGCACAGTCCCGCCCAATTTGTGCACATTCATTGTTTCATAATTTCATTGTGTGAATTGTTTGCGTTTGATTGTTAGTGTCTATCAATTCACCATTACATATTTCACCAGTAGTACACTGTTAATTCCTATAATTTTGTCACGGATTCTGCCGAGGTTGCCCCTCTCCTCCTTGCCCGGGCAGGCTTCGGCGTTCGTCGTCACCGGAATACTAGCTGCTGCCGATCTATGTTCTATGTTTCTATGTTGCACCTGTTGTCTATTGTTACACACCTGTTGCCCATTATGTGATTACTCCTTCCCTATTTAACCCAGTGGCTCCCAATGTGTTTTGTGCGTGTTTGTTTTTCGTTTCGGGTGTCGTTGGTGAGCGGGTTAGTTCCTCCCTGTGTGGAGGTATTCTGTTTTGTTGTCTTTACTTATTTTCAGTAAAGTACGTTTTATAGAGTTATGTGTTTTGCGCCTGACTTCGATCCACCGTCACAAAAACACGCACCATTTATGGAGTCAGCAGGTACAGCCAGTCAGTCCGAATCGATGGAGGAACGAGTTCAACGACAGGAGAGTATGATCCAGGCTCTCGGCACCGCTATGGAGAGGGTGATGAATACTATGGACCAATGGGAGAGAGGTGGCCTTCCTACACCTCCTCCAACCACTCTACCACCCCATACCACAGTCCACCCCTTCGCCACCTGGGCCCAGTGGGATTCGGCTCTCGCTCCCGAGGGCATATGGCGGTACACCCAGCGGGTGTGAGGGTTTCCTTCTCCAGGTAGAGCTCTACCTGACAACCATTCACCCGGCGCTCTCGGGATACAAGAGCGTGTCCGCTCGAGTGGGCCAACGCCGAGTGGGGAGGAATTGACGCTACATCGGTCCGCTACGATGATTACACCCGCCTTTTCCCGGGCAGTATTCGATCATCCACCGGAGGGAGAGCGGCGGGCGAGCGTCTGTTCCACCTAAGACAGGAGAGGAGGAGCGCCCAGGATTTTTGCGCTGGAGTTCAGGACTTTGGCAGCCAGCGCAGGATGGAATGAGAGGGCCCTGATCGACCACTATCATTGCAGCCTAAGGGAGGACGTTCGGCGGGAACTGGCCTGCAGGGATACCAATCTCAACCTAGGGTCAGGCCTAATCAGGGAGGTTACCGCACCACTCTTAATGAGGACGCAGGGGGGTCATGAGGAGAGGATTAGTCTCTATCTGATTGATTCTCCTGCGTATCCTGTGGTTGTTGGGACTTCCCTGTTAACCACTCATGACCCCACTATTTCCTGGCAACAGAGGGCTCTCAAGGGATGGTCCAGTCAGTGCTCAGGGAGGTGTGTAGGGGTTTCCTTGGGGGCTACTACGGTGGGGAGTCCAAACCAGGTCTCCACAATGCACATTCCTTCCGAGTATGCCGATTTGGCACTCGCCTTCAGTAAAAAGAGGGCGACTAAATTACCACCCCCATTGTCCAGGGGATTGTGCGATAAATCTCCAGGTAGGCGCTGCACTTCCCCGGAGTCACGTGTCTCTTCTGTCACAGGCGGAGAAGGCGGCTATGGAAACATATGTCTCCGAATCTCTGAGACAGGGATACATTCGGCCTTCCACTTAACCTGTTTCCTCAAGTTACTTTTTGTGAAGAAGAAGGATGGTGGGTTACGCCCGTGCATTGATTACCGTGGACTTAATCAGATCACTGTCAAGTACAGCGACCCCTTACCTCTGATAGCTTGTATGATGGAGTCACTGCACGGGGCACGCTTCTTCACGAAATTGGATCTCAGGAGCGCATACAATCTGGTGCGTATTCGGGAGGGAGATGAGTGGAAGACGGCATTCAGCACCACCTCAGGACACTATGAGTACCTCGTCATGCCATACGGGTTGATGAATGCTCCATCAGTCTTCCAAGCCTTTGTCGATGAGATTTTCAGGGATCTGCACGGACAGGGTGTAGTGGTGTATATTGATGACATTCTCATATACTCCGCTACACGGGCCCGAGCATGTGTCCCTGGTGTGCGTAAAGTGCTTGGATGACTGTTGAAGCATGACCTGTATGCCAAGGCGGAGAAATGTCGGTTCTTTCAAGAGTCCATCTCCTTCCTAGGGTACCACATGTCCGCGTCTGGGGTGAGGATGGAGAGTGACCGCATTTCGGCCGTGCGTAATTGGCCGACTCCAACCACGGTGAAGGAGGTGCAGCAGTTTTTGGGGCTTGCCAATTACTACCGGAGGTTTATCCGGGGCTTTGGTCAGGTAGCGGCTCCCATTACCTCGTTGCTGAAGGGGGGGACCGGTGCACATGCGGTGGTCAACTGAGGCGGACAGGGTGTTCAATCATCTGAAGAAACCTGTTTACCTCGGCTCCATGCTGGCTCATCCGGATCCCTCCTTGGCTTTCACGGTTGAGGTGGACGCGTCAGAGGCTGGGATAGGTGCTGTACTTTCCCAGCGCTCGGGCACACCACCCAAGCTCCACCCCTGTGCGTTCTTTTCGAAGAAGCTCAGTCCGGCGGAGCGCAACTATGATGTTGGGGACCGGGAGCTGTTGGCTGTGGTCCAAGCCCTGAAAGCGTGGAGACATTGGTTTGAGGGGCTAACCACCCTTTTCCTCATTTTGACTGACCACCGCAATCTGGAGTACATCCGGGGGCGGCGAAGAGAGATAAACCCTCGCCAGGCAAGGTGGTCAATGTTTCTCACCCGTTTTTTGTTTCACCCTTTGGTACAGGCCAGGTTCCCAGAACGCTATGGCAGATGCTCTGTCCCGACTGTATGACACGGAGGAGAGTTCCGTGGAGCCCACTCCCATACTTCCGGCGTCGTGTCTGGTAGCACCGGTGGTGTGGAAGGTGGAAGCGGACATCGAGCGGGCATTGCGTAATGAACCCACTCCTCCCCAGTGTCCAGAGGGTCGTGTGTACGTCCCGCTGGAGGTCCGCGATCGTTTGATCTATTGGGCTCACACGTCACCCTCCTCTGGTCATCCTGGCATCGGTCGGACAGTGCATTGTCTTAGTGGGAAGTACTGGTGGCCCACCTTAGCTAAGGATGTGAGGGTTTATGTTTCCTCCTGCTCGGTGTGCGCCCAGTGTAAGGCTCCTAGACACCTGCCCAGAGGGAAATTGCAACACCTACCTATTCCACAACGACAGTGGGTCCCACCTATCGGTGGATTTTCGTGACGGATCTTCCCCCCTCACAAGGGAACACCACGATCCTGGTCGTTGTGGATCGGTTTTCTATGTCCTGCTGCCTCATTCCTCTGCCCGGTCTCCCTACGGCCCTACAGACTGCTGAGGCCCTATTTACACACACGTCTTCCGGCACTATGGGATACCTGAGGATATAGTGTCTGATCGGGTTTCCCAGTTCACCTCAAGGGTTTGGAGGGCGTTCATGGAATGTCTGGGAGTCTCGGTCAGCCTGACCTCAGGTTTTCACCCCGAAAGTAACGGGCAGGTGGAGAGAGTCAACCAGGAGGTGGGTAGGTTTCTGAGGTTGTATTGCCAGGACCGGCGGGGGGAGTGTTCGGGTTGTCCTCCCCTGGGCAGAGATGGCCCAAAACTCACTCCCGCCACTCCTCTACTAACCTTACTCCATTCCAGTGTGTGTTAGTTTATCAGCCGGTTCTGGCACCTTGGCATCAGAGCCAGATCGAGGCACCTGCGGTGGATGAATGGTTTCGGCGCTCGCAGGAGACCTGGAACACTGCCCATGTGCACCTGCAGCGGGCCATCGGGCGGCAGAAGGCGAGCGCCGACCGCCACCGCAGTGAGGCTCCGGTGTATGCACCGGGGGACCAGGTCTGGCTCTCGCACCGAAACCTGCCCCTTCGCCTGCCCTGCCGGAAGCTAGGTCGGCGGTTTGTGGGGCATTCAAAGTCCTGAGGAGATTGAACGAGGTATGTTACAGGTTACAGCTTCCTCCTGAGTATCATATTAACCCCGCTCGTTCCATGTGTCTCTCCTCAGGCCGGTGGTAGCTGTCCACTCCAGGAGTCTGAGATACGGGAGGGTTCCTCCGCCCCCACTGGACATCGAGGGGGCACCGGCATACTCGGTCCGTTCCATCTTATATTCGAGGCGTCGGGTGGGAGGCCTGCAGTATCTCGTGGAGTGGGAGGGGTACGGTCCGGAGGAGCGGTGCTGGGTCCCTAGGAGGGACATCCTCAATCCCTCCATGTTTGAGGGATTTCCACCGCAGTCATCCGACTCGCCCCGCGCCCCGCGTCCTCCTGGCCGTCCCCAAGGCCGGTGGGGAGGGGGTACTGTCACGGATTCTGCCGAGGCTGCCCCAATCCTCCTTGCTCGGGCAGGCTTCGGCGTTCGTCGTCACCGGAATACTAGCTACTGCCCGATCTATGTTCTATGTTTCTACGTTTGCACCTGTTGTCTATTGTTACACACCTGTTGCCCATTATGTGATTACTCCTTCCCTATTTAACCCAGTAGCTCCCAATGTGTTTTTTTGTCTCTGCGTGTTTTGTTTTTCGTTTCGGGTGTCGTTGGTGAGCGGGTTAGTTCCTCCCTGTGTGGAGGTATTCTGTTATGTTGTCTTTACTACTTTTCAGTAAAAGTAACGTTTTATAGAGTTCTGTGTCCTGCGCCCTGACTTCGATCCACCGCATTACACTGACACTCGTGACACATTTTTAATCTACAATGTTTTGTTTGGTTACAGTAATGTCTGTTAATGCATTCAATATATTATTATTCCCAGTCTTTTACCGGTTCTCATTGTCGGAGTGGATACGTTGTTTTGCAGAGCGCACAACCTATGCTACACTTGTGAGTTTTGCTTGATTTATTTAGTCATTGTGTTTTTGTTTGGAGCGCTCCTGTCAATGTAGAGTAAGGATGCGCACACTGATTATTTAAAGAAGTAGGCCCTGCTCGCAAAATGTAGGCATATAAATGTGCCCATTTAGGGATCTGATAGTACTGCATTTCTGATTGGCTTAATGCACCACCACTAATGAGCTGTGGAGCTTCTCAAAAGTAATGTTTTTCTTCACCTCAAACAGCAAGCAAACGAAGTCTGTTTTTTTTACATCCATTGAGAATGACAATAATTCCGCAATGTATTTAAAAAATCTTTCCAGCTCTCTCCCTTTCGATAACCACTCAGCATGAAAGTGAAAAATGTCATGCTCTGATCCAGTGGAAACATCATACAATAGGCCTACCTGATTATTTCTTATCCCTTGCGCAAATATATCCTACAGCTTTGTCTGTCCCGAGCTCACTGGTGTGGGAAACTCTGAGGGCCCAGATTATTTTATACAATGTTGGCAAGGAGCATCAGGCCAGACCCAAGTTAATAGTTGACACAATGTTTCAAGTTTGTTGCAGACAGGCCATGCGTTGCCAATGTGATTGATAGGGATATTTTATTTTTTATCAGGATATTTTCTACCTGCAGTCTGAAATGTTTTTTTTGTTGGCTTTATAGGCTATTTTTGCATAGTTGGCAATGGCAATAGAAGTACGTTTATACAGTGCTAGGAAAAAAGTACTTGCCCCCTTTCTAATTTTCTCTATTTTTGCATATTTGTGATACTGAATGTTTGATCAGATCTTCAACCAAAACCTAATATTAGAAAAGGGAACATAAGTGAACAAATAACACAACAATGACATATTTATTTCATAAACAAAGTTATGCAACACCCAATTCCCTGTGTGAAAAAGTAATTGCCCTCTTACACTCAATAACTGGTTGTGCCACCTTTAGCTGCAATGACTCCAACCAAATGCTTCCTGTAGTTGTTGATCAGTCTCTCATGTCGCTGTGGAGGAATTTTGGCCCACTCTTCCATGCAGAACTGCTTTACTACTCAGTGACGTGTGGGTTTTCAAGCATGAACTGCTCGTTTCAAGTCCTGCCACAACATCTCAATTGGGATTAGGTCTGGACTTTGACTAGGCCATTCCAAAACTTCCAATTTGTTGCTTTTTAGGCAATTTTCATGTAGACTTGATTGTGTGTTTTGGATCATTGTCTTGCTCCATGACCCAGCTGCGCTTCAACTTCAGCTCACAGACGGATGGTCTGACATTCTCCTGTAGAATTCTCTGATACAGAGCAGAATTCATGGTTACTTCTATTAAGGCAAGTCGTCCAGGTCCTGAGGCAGCAAAGCATCCCCAAACCATCACCCACCACCACCATGCTTGACCTTTGGTATGATGTTCTTACTATGGAATGCAGAGTTTGTTTTTTCGCCAGGCATTACTGGAACCATGTCGTCCCAAAAAGTTATACTTTTTCTGAATCATCTGTCCATAGAACGTTTCTTCCAAGAGTCTTGATGATCATCCAGGTGCTTTTTGCAAACTTGAGTCAACTTTTTTGGGACGAGATGGGTCCCATATGAATATGCATATGGAAAACCATAACTGGCACGCAGATCGGTAGAAATTGTAAGATAAATGGGCATTCCACATGAGAAAGTTTGCCGATTCCTCATGTAGCCTATTACCAACAACTTCAGGAGAGTAACGGCAGAATTTGCGCAAGCGAGTAGGAGCTGGGAGGAGGATGGTCTGGGCAGGTTCCT
Source organism: Coregonus suidteri (assembly GCA_036851935.1). Taxonomy (NCBI): domain Eukaryota; kingdom Metazoa; phylum Chordata; class Actinopteri; order Salmoniformes; family Salmonidae; genus Coregonus; species Coregonus suidteri. The sequence continues at coordinate 2,856 of JAGTTL010003939.1, read as the reverse complement.
TTTTTTCTTCTGGTTATCTTGATCTCTGGCTCCCTCTTGAGTTCATTTGACGTCTTATTTCATCAAAACCGTGAGCTTAAAGCATCAGACAAGCTCAATGCATATATAGTTGATTTTATTAAAACACCCATAGGGTGTGTCTTTACAGTGCATTCGGAAAGTATTCAGACCCCCTTGACTTTTTCTACATTTTTGTTACGTTATAGCCTTATTGTAAAATGGATTAAATTGTTTTCTTCCCCTCATCAATCTACACACAATACCCCCGTAATGACAAGCAAAAATAGGTTTTTAGACATTTTTTGCAAATGTATTAAAAATAAAAAACGGAAATATCACATAAGTATTCAGACCCTTTACTCAGTAATTTTGTTGAAGCACCTTCGGCAGTGATTACACCCTCAAGTCTTATTGGGTATGCTGCTACAAGCTTGGCACACCTGTATTTGGGGAGTTTCTTTCTCCAGTCTGCTCTGCAGATCCTCTCAAGCTCTGTCAGGTTGGATGGGATGAGCGTTGCGGCACAGCTATTTTCAGGTCTCTCCAGAGATGTTTGATCGGGTTCAAGTCCAGGCTCTGGCTGGGTCACTCAAGGACATTCAGAGACTTGTCCCGAAAGTGAGCCCTACTCTTGCGTTGTCTTGGCTGTGTGCTTAGGGTCGTTGTCCTGTTGGAAGGAGAACCTTCGCCCCAGTCTGAGGCGCTCTGGAGCTAGGTTTTCATCAAGGATCTTTGCTCCATTCATCTTTCCCTTGATCCTGACTAGTCTCCTAGTCCCTGTCGGCTGAAAAAACATCCCCAAAGCATGCTGCTTGCCACCACCATCCTTCACCGTAGGGATGGTGCCAGGTTTTCCTCCAGACGTGACGCTTGGCAGTCAGGCCAAAGAGTTAAATCTTGGTTTCATCAGACCAGAGAATCTTGTTTCTCATGGTCTGAGTCCCTTTAGGTGCCTTTTGTCAAACTCCAAGCAGGCTATCATGTGCCTTTTTACTGAGGAGGGGCTTCCGTCTGGCCACTCTACCGTAAAGGCCTGATTGGTGGCAGTGCTACAGAGATGGTTGTCCTTCTGGAAAGGTTCTCTTCATCTCCACAGAGGAACTCAGGAGCTCTGTCAGTGACCATCGGGTTCTTGGTCACCTCCCTTACCAAGGCCCTTCTCCCCGATTGCTCAGTTTGGCCTCAGGTGGCCAGCTCTAGGAAGAGTCTTGGTGGTTCTAAACTTCTTCCATTTAAGAATGATGGAGGCCACTGTGTTCTTGGGGACATAAAATGCTGCAGACATTTTTTGGACCCTTCCTCAGATCTGTGCCTAAACACAAGCCTGTCTTGGAGCTCTACGGACAATTCCTTTGACCTCATGGCTTGTGGTTTTTTGCTCTGACATACGCTGTCAACTGTGTGACCTTATATAGACAGGTGTGTGCCTTTCCAAATCATGTCCAATCAATTGAATTTACCACATGTGGACTCCAATCAATTTTGTGGAAACATCTCAAGGATGCTCAATGGAAAACAGGATGCACCTGAGCTCAATTTCGAGTCTCATAGCAAAGGGTCTGAATATTTATGTAAATAAGGTATTTCTGTTTTAATTTTGTATATACATTTGCACAAATGTCTAAAAAACCCATTTTTCGCTTTGTCATTATGGAGCATTGTACCTGTAGATTGATGAGGGGAAAAATTATGTAATCCATTTTTAGAATAAGGCTGTAAATGTAACAAAAATCGTGGAAAAAGTCCAGGGTCTGAATACTTTCCGAATGCACTGTATTTGGAAAATACACTTTTTAAAAATTTTTACCAATAGATTGGCCTAAAGAACAGGCAACTTTCAGTCTATCTTTTTTTTTTGTTTGTCAGTGGACAATATGTGTTTGTTTTTCAGGGTTTAACTTGCCCCTCAAGAGTAAGACAGTGAGGAGAATGATATCAAATATTGTGTGTGTGTGTGTGTGGTGTGTGTGTGTGTGTGGTGTGTGTTGTGTGTGTGTGTGGTGTGTGTATTTTACAGATATGTTATATCTATATGATCCTATGAACAAATCTGAAGTCAGATGTCTTCTACATAGAAAAGGACATTTCATTGATAGGACCATGGGAAAGGTGGGGTCCCCATAAACAAGTATGTGTGTGTGTGTGTGTGTGTGCGTGAATGTGTGCGTTATGTGTGTGTTTTGTGTATGTGTGTGTGTGTGTGAGAACAGTTCATACACTGTATGAAAAAGTAACTGATTAAAATTAAACACATTTTATGAAGCCAAGACTGTTGAAAATCCTGACAGTCAAAATAGCATGAAAACAAAAATATTTGTTCCTTCATAGACCTTTGCGAGGTTCAACCAACCTTTTTGTTGGTGTCTCCATATTCTCAGAAAGGGGGATATTGGCGAATCTGAATAACTCCCTAATTGATTACAATGAAAACCTTCTAGACTGATTATATAGAACACTTTTATCCAAAGGTGAATGGCTTTTCTTTTAAACTGCATTTTTCTCATGATGTATAGCATGTGTCAAAAAAGTCCAGTTGAGAACCACTATGTCAAATTCTCTAAAACATGTTCAATCCATCATGTGACACCTGTCCTTATTCTCATCACATAAAAGGCTATGAAAACAATGAACACAATATATTTTGGGATGTAAACCAGAAATATGGTTAGGGTTAAGTATGAAATTCCATGTCAAACTCTTCAAGACACTTTTTCTCAACATCTTAGGCCCCAAAGGTTGTTTAATTAACAATTTTTTAAGCTCATATGACTTGTAATATTTTGACAGAATGGCTGAAAGCCTCAGCCAAATGGGTTACAACTGACAATTCTCTCACTAGATATCGCCTCTTACACA
>JAGTTL010003936.1:0-13000 GCA_036851935.1 Coregonus suidteri | reverse complement strand
TTGCCTTACACATGTTATTTGTGACACTACAAACACAAAATATATGCAGCCAAAAGCAGCTTAAAAAATCACAAATAAAGAAATAGAATGAAGCATTAAGAGATGGAGGCTTGATGAAGTGAACAAATATCTACCATCATCATCTTCAGAGTGTCCAGAGTTGATGAGTGTACTCAGCACTACAACAAAGAAAGTAACATTGCACCAATATTAGCTTGCAATAAATAACAACATGCCATATTCATGTTACTGATTAACAAATAGTTCCTGACCTATATTTTAAAGGAACAATCTGTGATTTCTACATAGATTTTGCACTTTTAAATGAATAATAGCCATTAATTCTAAAAGATTAACTTTTAATAACCTCATTAGCTTACCATTATGGAAAAAAAAACACATGATTCCACATGTAGCAAATCACGTTTTGGAACACTTAACGTGATGATATTTCACATGAAGTTTCACATGTGGATCTTCACATGTGATGAAATAACCTTTCACATGTGAAATCATGTAAAACCATGTGGTTTTGGAACACTTCACATGTGATGGTATTTCATATGAAATTTCAGATGTGGATATTTTTCACATTACATTTCACAGGTGATGTACTGCAGAATAAAATTTGTCGTTAGGATATCCCCGGAATGTCACGCAGTCTCACTGTTTTCAACTTTCATATTTGGAACACTTTGACATAAATTATTACATTGTGTTTGTTTATTTATACTGAAATTATTATTCAAGGTGTCCATTATCATCCCCTTGACCAAGAAAGGGAAAGTAACTGAACTGAATGACTACCGACCCGTAGCACTAACTTCCGTCATTATGAAGTGCTTCGAGAAACTTGTCAAAGACTACACCACCTCTTCCCTCCCCGACACACTCGACCCTCTCCAATTCCCCTACCACCCCAACAGATCCATGGACGACACAATCGCCATTGAACTGCATGCTGCCCTTACCAACCTGGACAAGAGGAATGCATATGTGGGGATGCTGTTCATTGACTACAGCTCGGCCGTCAATACCAAAGTGCCCTCTAAGCTCACCAGCAATCTCACAGCACTGGGACTGAACTCCTCCCAATGCAACTGGGTCCTGGACTTCCTGACAGGCAGCCCCCAGGTGGTGAAGGTAGGCAACATTACCTCCTCAACATGGATTCTCAACATGGGGGCCCCACAACGGTGCTTCCTGAGTCCCTTCCTGTACTCCCTGTATACCCACAACTGCGTGGCCTCACACAGTTCCAACTCCATCATCTAGTTCACTGACGACACGACAGTGGTAGGATTGATTACCAACAACGAGGAGACGGCCTACAGGGAGGAGGTAGGCACTCTGACGGTGTGGTGCCAAGTAAACAACTTCTCCCTCACCTTAAGCAAAACAAAGGAGATGATTGCGGACTTCAGGAAGAACCAGGCTGGGCACGCCCCCATCCTCATCAATGGGGTCGCCGTGGAGATGGTCAAAAACGTAAAGTTACTCAGCGTACACATCTCCGAGGAGCTGAAAATGGTCAAACCACACGGAAACCGTTGTGAGGAAGGCACGACAGTGACTCTTTAAACCTCAGGAGGCCCTCACAGTATTCTACAGGAGCACCATCGAGAGCATACTGTCAAACTGCATCACAGCCTGATACCGACAATTACCCTGCCCACACCCCAATGGACATTTGTATTTATCATTGTCACAGTTGTAAATATGTATATTTGATTATTGTATCATTCACACCTGAACTGTTGGACCTCAGAGCTTAAGTCTTTCGCTGTACACTGCAATTATATCTGAGACCCTCTGCATGTGACTAAATTCAAAATGTCCTCACCTGGGATTTTGAACCAACCTTTTGGTTCACGACATTCCGATCATCCTGCCACGCCACCACCAATATCTGTGTCAATAACTGATTTCACCTGTATTCCTACACTTTGAATTTCAAAGTAAATCTCAGCTTTGTTTAAAATACACTCAATAAAACCTATTATATTTATCATAGTGATTCAGGAGTAACATTGATAAGAGTAATATGCCACATCAACATTAGACAATTATACAGAAAAACCCTCAAATTGCTGAATCAATAAATGAAATCAATGATGAGAGAATAGTCAGATTAAACTGATAACTAAAATAGCAATGCAGATGGCATTATTTTGCAAAGTGCGGAGAGATATATGAGTTAATTTCAACTGTAGGGACTTTCTGAGAATGCTACAGACTTTGTAGCGTAGCAGAAAGATCAGTGTACCTCAAATCCAGAGGTTGTGAGTTTCAAATCCCAGGTGGGGTCATATTGAAAGGTCAGCACTAAGTGATCATGTCAAATGTACAGCACATCAATTACCTTAAAACCCCTATACCATTTCATTACATCCCTTGCAAAAAAAAAACTCACGTGAAATGTGCGGTTTCATGTGAAAAAATCGCATTTTTACAATGTGAAATAGCTGTTTTCAAAATTGTTTGAGCTGAAATTTCACATGTGAAAACAAGAGACACGTGAGGTCAATCATGAAACCAATATGTTATGTTCACATTTATTAAATTCATGTTAACTCCCACCTTTTCACATGTGAGAAAAATAACAAATGAATTTCGCAAAAACTTTTCACGTGAAAATAGAATTTTCATTTTCACGTGTGAAAAAAACATATACATGGGAAAACCTAAACTCTGTAGAATGCATTTTCACATGTGAAAAAAATTCACATGTGAAAACGAAATGGGCAGTTTCAGATGTGAACAATTGCGTTGTCAAGTGTAGTTCCATGGTATCGCGGTTGAAATTGTGAATCCCCATTTTGTCACATCTAATTTTTTCACGTGCTCAAATATTATTTTAACTGTGTAGGTGAATATTAATCACATGTCGCTTTTACATGTTTGTCACATGCCAGCAGCATACCACCCTTCATCCCACTGCTGGCTGCTCTGAAATGAGCAGGGTCGGCTGGTCTGTCTCTGGATGGGAGACCGCCTTAGGGAAACTCTTCCCTCGTGGTTTTAGGATCTTGATCGCAAATGAGCCACGCCCAGGACATTACCTGCCCTGAGCGGTCGCTGTTTTTAGATCAACCGGAAGTCTATCACTCATGGCCTGTATATCCTGACTCTCTGTGGCTTATAAAGTAAATCCGCATGGCACTCTAATTGTAACTAAGACCTAGGCCGAGTTGGGCTCGTGTCGAACTCTGTGGGTGTCTAAGTCGGAGTCCGCGGTGGGTTAGAGTTCCAAGAGACTGTATTCCAAAAATTACCCTACCACGCCAGGCGGCTGTCATTCCCAATCCTATAGCTCGCCACTCCACCCCCAAATCTCCGAGAGCTACTTCCCTCTACTAGTCTCAGCTGCCGTGAATATGTTCGGTGATAACATACATGTACGAGCACCCTCGTCTTCAGAATAGAGGCTGCTTTTCAATCCACCCGCCACCCTTATTGATGTCCTCGCTTTCTCGGTACCTCGATATTTCTGTTGTGTTACAGCGCTCTTCCCGAAAGGTCTTTCAATATATGATTGCAATTGAGATGTTTTCTTGTCACGTGGGCCTTACACACACTATACACCCTAAATGTCAAAGTGAAATTTTATGTTTTGTTGAAATGTTTAGCAAAATTAGTTATTACAAAATCGAAAAGGCATCATTTGCTTGGACGTTACAAACCAAGTACGTTGCAACCCCCTTTGTTGTGCAAAGCCTAAAGACAGTCATGGAGTGAATTTGCTTAATCAGGTCAAATAATAAAGTTGCATGGTAACACTCTGTGTGCAATAATAGTGTTTAACATGCGATTGTTTTGAAGTATACCTTCCGTCTGTGCTACCGCAGACAACAGACATTACTGTTAAGGTTCCGCCTAAGTCGAGTAAGGTGACATTTCAAAACACAGAATTCAACACATAAGACCTAGTTAGTTCGAGGCTTTACAATGCCTCTAAAAGGAAGGGGAGCCTATTGGTTAATGGGGTAAGAAAATAATAAAGAGCATCACTCATTAAATCGTATCCAGCTGCTTGCGAAAACATGATGATTTATCATATTACATTCTTGGTATGGTTGTATCAATACACCCAGGGTCAATACAAGAATACAGGTTGCTCTTCTCACAAGTCGCGGAGAGGAAACGAAAACCACTCGGGGATTTGCACTTAACACATGAGGGACCAATTGGTGCACTTCAAAACAGTTACACGGACGTTGAATAGCTAGTGAATAGGCGAAAACACTGAGGATCAGATACAACAACATTGTGGTTTACTCCACAATACTAACGCTAAGGATATGAGAGTGAAAAGCAAGGAAGGACCTGTACAAGAACTACAGTATAATTCCCCCAAATACGATGCACCGGTTTGCTAAACAACTGCCACTAATGTAATACTCTGCCACAACATTGTGGCAAAGCGAATACACGTTTTGTCCTGAGATGACTCAGAATGTGTATGGTGGAGCAAAGTCCAATACAAGCACAGTTGAATGAGGAGTACCACCATATTCATATTTTTAAAAAAAGTGGGTGTATGCTAAGGAGGCTAAGGATCCTAGGGACGAAACACACCTATCCCTATGCAAACATGGGTATCCTGGACTTGACCCTGGCGAGCCGGCCCCCAGGTGCTGTATAGGGTTAGGAAACAAACACAGTCCTGCCCACACTGATCCTCAACACAGGGGGCCTACGGGGTGAGCGTTGCCTCAGTCCCCTCCTGTATCTTTCCCCTGTTCCCGTAATTGATGATGCTGCACGGTTATGGCCAGCATCGACCCCTCACGCACCGATCATTTAAGTTTGCCGACGACCCACAAACAGTGGGTAAGGCCTGTCACCGAAACGAGGAGACAGCCTGTATAGGGAGGGGCTTGAGGTCATGGAGGACTCTGGCCGTTGTGGTGCCACGGAATTCACCAACCCTCTCCGCCCTCCAACGTAGTACCAAGACAAAGCGGAGATGATTGTACGGGAACCTACAGGAAGAAAACACATAAGAGGTGAACTGCCTGAGCACGCCCCCATTACCTCATCGACGGGAAGGTCTGTACGTGTGAAACAGGTGGAGATGCTTCGAAGTTCACGTGGTGTCCATACTCACAAAACGCAAAATCTCATCATGGCATACCACAACACCCCCCCCCGCCCCCCGCCACCACGACTGTCGTGGAAGAGGGTCACGATCAAAACCATCCAAAGCCCTATTCGCCCCCTCAAGGTAAGGACCTGACAAGATTTGGCATGGGGCCTCCGGACTTCTCCAAACAAGTTCTTACAGCACTCGCACCACGAGAGCATCCTAACTGCGTATGTCAGTATCACCTACGTATCGTGACTGGCAATATATGACATCGGCCTCCCGGGTACCTTCTCGCAACCAGGCGTCACCTACACGAATAGGAGGTGCGTACCGCCGTACATCACTTGGGCGCAAGTCGTTCCGGCCATTCCAGGACCTCTATTAGTCCGAGAGCACGGGTTGTCAGAGGAAGCCACCCCTCAAAAATTGTCAAAGACTCCGAGACAACGAGTCATAGACTTTTCTCTCTGATACCGCACAGCAAGCGGTAACTGGTAGTGCCAAGTCTTAGGTCCCAACAAGACTTCTCCAACAGCTTCTTACCCCCAAGCCATAAGACTCCAGACAGCTATCATGGGCTACCGGACTATTTGCACTGCCCACCACCCCCAACCAACCCACCTCATATTTTTACGCTGCTGCTACTCTGGTAATTATTATTGCAGTCACTTTAACTCTACCCACATGTATATATACTTCAAACTACCTCAAAGCCGGTTGCCCCCACACATTGACTATGCACGGTTTACCACCCTGTATATATGCCTCCCTACTTGTGATTTTATTTTACTTCGGCTTTTTTTTTTCTCAACACTTTTTTTGTTGTTTTATTTATTTTTTTTTAAAAAAAATAAAGCACTGTTTTTTAAAGGGGCTGAAATTTAAGCATTTCACGTAATGCTAAAACCTGTTGTTTGGGCGCATGTGGCCAATAAAATTTGTTTTGAATTTTTTGATTTGATCGTCATTTTTGGGGATGCTTTAACTTTAAAGGACTGGGGGGGTTTTTCGGATAAAAAAAAAACAAAGTTAAGCACGGGGAAAAATCCAAAGGGGAAAATTGGTTGTTGTTTTTCCATCAGACATGGGGGGGAAAATTTCCCCTTTCAGAAAGACAATCCTTAAACAAAAGGGCCCAAAATCAAAAATGGAGTTTTTTACCAAAAGACAGGAAATTTTCCTGATTTGGTTGTTTTAAATCTATTAAAAATCTAGGTAAAGACCTAAAAAAAGGGTTTGTCTAGCCTGACAACAAACAATTGCAGAGCTTGAATAATTTGTTATCTACTATCACACCATTTGCAAACGTCAGCAAAACGACTTTTCAGATACTAAAATTTTCCCCCCATTTTCGAGACTAATTAAGCCCCGAAAACAAAAAGAATAGGATTATGAAAAATAACAATTTTTTTCTTGAGTAACTTTTAGCAAAAAAACCAAAAATGAGGAGAAAACACATTTTTATATAACACATTTTTGTAGGAGTGTAAAAAAATTTGTTAGGAGTGTAAATCCATTTTTAGGGGATGTAAAAAAAATTGTTTTTGGAGGTAAATGAAAAAACCCTCCGGGCAGCTTTCCTAAAATATCCATAAATCAACCCAAGACGGAAAATTCTCTCACGCCCCTCTGCCCAGGCGCCACCTAAGTACTCCAGATCAATTATAAATTTTTATCAATGCATTTTAAGCAATGCAAGAATACACATGAAAACCTCAGAAAACAAAATACAATCAAGAAATGTCCATATTCAGGCTGGCGACCCATCGGACCCCCCTGTGGTTCTCTCCGTCCCTCCTAGACCAATACCCCTAACTTAAACGAAATAAACAAACATTGAGGTCCCCACAGGGCACCAAAAAACAAAAAAAACATCTTCTTCAAAAAATTAATACAGAAAGAATATAAACACGGGAATGTAGTCCACTACACTGCAGCTCCTCCAAGTGTCGACTTTCAACACTTCCTGTTCCCACCCCCAGTCCTTTTTCATATTGTCCGTTTGAGTATTTGACCCCCACTCTACACTCCCCCAATACTTCTGGAAAAAAAGAAAACACCAACCAGTATCTTTTGCAAAAAAAACACAGAAAATTAAAACATCAATATCAACAATAATATAAAAATGATATATAAAAAAAAAAGATGAATCACATTCCATTTTCCCCCCTTTTTTTCATAAGAAAATACTAATATCCAATAATATTAAAGACAGCGAAAATTTTAAAACAATCAGTTTTTTCCCAAATTTTTTTAAAAAACATTTAAAATGATTTATCCCAACAAAAAACTTTTTCCCCTTTTCTGAGGATATTAAATCGGGAAATCCCACCGCTTTGACTTTTTTACACAAAAACTCCAACCGACTGAGCATCTTTTAGCTTTGTTGGACTCTTATGCACCTCTTGGGTAGGAAAGGGAACCCGGAAAAACAGTCACAAACCCCCGAAACATTTTTTTAGAGAGATTGTGCACTGCCCATGCGTCAAAATGTTAAAACAAATATGGTGCCCAAAAATCATATCCTTGTGACTTTTCCTAACCTCCCCCCTTTTCAACATAGCTAACCCTGTTCCTTAATCTAGACCTAAAAACTAGAGGCCTACATAAACCCTGAGTTTTTTTAAAAAACAACAAAGGGATGTTTTTCTGAGGGTTTTTTTATTTCCTTAAAACACCTGCTTTCGAAAATCCTTCAATTTGTGGTTCAATCCCCTTGGGTTTCTTCATTTTCAATGGATATGATTCCCAAGGAGGTCTGGCTCCTGGTCGAAGTTTAAATTTTTACCCCAAATTTGGGGTGATTTTTCCCAAATCCAATTCAGTACTGTGTTGAGACCCCAAACATCTGGAATGTTGAACTCTCTCTTTTAAGGGTCTGAATCCATCTTCGCACTGCAAAAAGATTTTATTTTGGGCAATCCTAAGTTTTTTGGGTCTCCTTGTCCTTGAGGAAATCATGATTTTGAGAAATCGTGATCTTCACTCCTCCAAAAAACGCCAAATTTTCTTTCTCGTACGAAAAAAGCTTTTTCGTTCGTCTATTTCCCTAATTTTTTCTGTATAGTTTAAAAACCAACAAATCACATGAGGACACTCTTTTCAAACTCAAAATTCTTTTATCCAGATAACTCTGGTTTATCTTAATCTGCCCTTGTGGTCCCAAAATTTTTGCAACAGAGCTGAGGGGAAATTTTTTTGGTTTATGACTCAAACCCTTCCTCTGGGGGTTCGATTGGGAAGAATTAAAGAAATACTTGAGGGCAAAGAAGGTATTCCGGAAGCCCTCACATCTGGCATATTTGCACAATAAAATTCTCCCATTTTACCCTGTTTCAAAAAATCTTCCGAGTTTTCATCCAAAATATGAAGAAGAATATCTCTGTCGTCATAACAATGGAAATTTTTTCCCTTTTGGCACTTTACCACCCATACACAAAAATGTATCCCAACTGAAGTGTTGGATAAAACGTTGAAAAGATATTTTTTTATTAAGCCCCATTTGAGAGACAGCTTTTCATTACCCGAATTCATTTGAAGGTTATACTCCAGGCGAAACTTGTATCCGGATCATTTTCTTCTTGTTCCCTCATTGTGGAAAATCCTCTTAAACAGGAGCCCTTTAAATCTCCAAAACTAAATCCTGTCCCCATTTCACTTTCTCAGAGATCAAATCCCCTTTTGTTTTTCCCCTTTTAATTCCCCCCTTTTTCCCCTCTGGCCAAATTTTATCACAGGGCAATCCACCCTGTCCCTTTAACACTCTGAATATATATCCCTTAATTCCTCCCCCTCCCCTCCACCTTTATTTCCCCCTCATTTTTACCGGATTTGGATATTCATGGTCGTTTTTCCCCGTCCTTTTTACCTTCGTTTTTACTGTGAAATATATTTGGTGCACAACTGAGGCAACCCCAAACCCTCTTCTTCCCCTTTAGTGGGGGTCTTTTGTTTTTTTTTTCCTTTTTCCCCTTTGTAACAACTTTTTTAATTTTCCCTTTTATGTGAATTATTTTTTTAAATTTATTATATTTAAACCCAAAAATTTTAAAACCAAAAATACTTTAGACTTTAAAAAAAGTTTCCCCCCTTTTCTTTTTAAAAAAAATAATAAAACATTTATTTAAATTTTTCAGAATAAAGTCGTGCTGGGTTTCCAAAACAATCTAACAAACCAACCATGCACAAAAAACTCCAAAGTCAATTTTTAATTTCATCAATTGACAGTCTGTTTCCAAGCCTGTTAATTTTACAAAATGAAATAGCAGGACAAAAATATCCGTATGGGAAAGTAATTTTTTGAACAGAGATTTTTTTGGGCCCTTATTGGCTGGGCGGGGGGCACAACTGTCGCGGACCCCGGCACACCTCCCTTTTCCCCTCTCTTCTCCTCCCCCCTCCTTTTCACAGACGAAAACAAAGGAAACAGAAAAATTTAGTATTTTAAGATAACCTATGTTCACATTCGCGCAAGAAACGCTTAAACCCCGGGATATTATAAATGCGCCAAACATTTATTTTTTTTTATTTTTTAATTTTTTATTTTTTAATCCGCAAAATTTTCCCCATTTTTAAATCAATAGATCTCAATCAAAAATTTTTATTTTAAGCAACAGCCCATTTAACAAAAAAATACTTTTTCTTTTAATCCCCCCCTTTTTCTCTGTTGATGTCACAGCAGCCAGAAGGCAGGGAATGGGATATTTTCTTCGAACTTAAAATATAAAAACCCCCCGCGGGGCAGCCATTCACCAAAGCGATTTTAGAGTGAAAGGACTCTCCCCAAGCAGTCTCCAAACTAAAAAACAGAAAGCAGAAAACCCTGTCCCCCTTATTTCCAAACAGACAAACATAACAAAAACCACAAACCAACAAGAACATAGAAACACAAATCCCAATTTGAATTTCTTACTTCACTTATTTAATCTGCAGATTTTTAGTATTTTCTTTTCCCTTACAATAATCGCTCCGGGGATATTTTTTTTAAAAAAATTATTAAATTTCCTCTTCATAGAATCAAAGGTCTTCCCGGGGGCTCTATATATTAAAAATATTAAAAGTTTCTCTAATGGAGACTCAAAGGGGTTTTAACCTTAACTAACATATTTCCTTTCAAAAAAAAACTAAAACCCCTGTTTTCATCTTGTCGAACACACAAGAACTCCCCCTTTACACACAACGCATAGGCTTCTTCCCCTTACCAAAACACAATTCAAGAGGAATGCATCCTTATACAATACATAAGCATCTACCCTCGCTCCTTTTCTCATTGTTCCCTTTTTTAAAATTTTTGCTACCCTGAGTTGCAGTATCAATGAGAGGTTACTTGAACATAACCTGTCAAATATTGTGAGAGGGAACGTGCAATTTAATGTTTTCCACAAAACCCCAGTTTTCCCGAAATTAGGATTTATGGCCCATCTTAATGATCGCCTCGTTTGAGGCTTCCTTAAATCAGCGACGTCCTAAAAGTATACATTTTCCTTATTTCCTGGCCTTATTCCTTCATGCTATTCCTGGACACTCCTTTTAATTTTATTCAAGCCAAATATCCGTGTGCCCAGTGTTAACAATTCCTATAGACACTCCCCCCTGTTTGCGTTGTTCCCAACGCAAACAAATTTAGAAATTTAGAATGGATTCTCATCACACAGCAAATAAGAGCAAAGCGCACACACAAGTCCTTTGACGGTACATCTCCTCAACGCACACACACAGCACACGAACCGACCAGCGCCCAAAGTTGTGAGAAAGCTCACCGTATCTGCATGCCTCTTGTGCGGGAGTCACTTCGTAACTTCGTATGGAACGCTGAGAAAAGACGCAACACGTCCCAAATCCTCGTCGCCATTCTGTAGTGTCCGAAACAACGATGCTGATTATGCTGTAATGACAAGAAATCCGCTGACACTGTCCTTGATTATAATGGTTTATTACATCAAAGATCACAGTATCAATTTACAGACTCCTGCAGAATTCCGGAGAACAACTGACCCAATCTCTAATATGTTGTTCTCCCGTCCTTTGTTCAAAACATGGTATTTATATCCTATGTAACATAAGATGGGTGGTTTTTGATAGACCAACCCTGGCCTCCTCATATCTCCAAATGTCCTCTATTCCAAGAAGCCTATGTAGTAATGCTTTCCAGATGTTTCAGCAAAGCAGAGTAAAGTTAATCTATTACACCATTTGCAAACGTCAGCAAAATCATAGACTTTCAGATACTACAATGTCATCATCAATGTTCCCTCTAAACTGCGCGCTAGCCTGAGACTGCCGCGCAGAAATATCAACCCACAGAGAGAAGCACGAGATTGAACTTCACTCAACTTTCCAGAGCAGTGGTCACCAACTGGTCGATCTCCAAGGCATTGCTAGTTGATCACTAAAAATGTCTGTAAAAAACGATAAAGCCTCCTATTTTGTTTTATTAGTCTCCGGTTGTTGGTGGTAGATGCACCTGATTCACCTGCCCTGCGCGCCAGGAAGGCGAACTGTTGTCATTTTCAACCATTTCATATGTCTGAAGGTATAAACTCTGCCTTCCCGGCGGGCCCAGAGAGCAAATCAAGTGCACTACAGGCCTACCGCTGGCCAATCGGATGGCTCAGATGAATGTGTCTGCAGTAATGTAGCAGGCATAAAAGAAAGCTAGAGCAAAGTTGATACTGTGATATTTCAAAACGTTTAAAACCATGACTAGAGAGAGACTGTCAACGAATACAGCAAAGAGATGCTGTTTTTATGAGTGAGTTACTGTTTAAGTTCTTACTCAGCACTGTCAACACTTTGTATTCAACACTTTTATAAGCCATAAAATGTGCATGCTTCCTATTTACACTCAGCGCCACAACAAACAGTACAGCAGTAATGATTGAGTAAGAAAGTGTATCTATAGGCTTGCGTTGTTGTTATTATTAGCGGCTTGGGTCTTTTTTAATATTGAGGAATATTTCACTTTCTCTGTTCATAGGAATAACAACATGAATTTGTGCATGAGCCAGAAATAATGTGGTGAGACTCGAGTCACCCCATCAGCTGGAAGACGGTGTCCCTTTTTGGTCAGTGTCAGTGGAGGAAAGGGAGAGTGGAGGGATGTTGAGAGGTGGACCCTCAGTCTGCTGCTCTCTCCTGCAGCTGAGACTGACCATCAGATGCAGGCACTATCAACCCAGTAAAATAAAATAAAAAGCAAATTATTTAAATCTATGCTCACTCAGCTGTGCCTCACAAGTAATACAACAACGGATCTATTACCGGTTTGAAATATAATTTTTAAAAATGGCCCGAACAACAATGCATTGGCAGGGCAATTCAAGCAAAGCCAGTATGCAGTGATAATGTATTGGGCCTATAGCTTACTGCACAAACCTCATTGCTACACTACTGTTTTTAATTGGTTAATGTTGCATAGGCTTACATTTTTTAAGTAATGTTTAAAAAAATCAGCGGTAGATCTCGGTTTGCATTTTGACTCAGAAAGTGATCTTGACTCAGAAAAGGTTGGTGGCCACTGTTCTAGAGTTTTCCCTGTTAATACTATCAACGTTTCCCTTTACTGTGGCAATTGTGATCAAATCTACGCAATATTAGCCACTTTCAGTACAACATACCGAAACAAAACAAACTATGCAAGAGATTTTGTTGTAGGCAGAACGCATCGGATTAGGATTCTATTGCATTGACACGCACTACTCAGCCCGTACTCTACATACAGTGCCCTCCACTAATATTGGCACTCTTTGTATAAATGAGCAAAACGGGCTGTGAAAAAAATGTCTTGCTATTTATCCTCTTGGTCTTTCATTCAAAATATTTACAAAAATCGAACCTTTAATTGAAGTAAAATGATTGAAATAAATAAATTTGAAATAAATGAAAAAATAAGAATTATCCGAAACAAAGCTA
>JAGTTL010003934.1:0-14202 GCA_036851935.1 Coregonus suidteri | reverse complement strand
TCTGCATGTTGGAGCAGCATTCTGCATGTTGGAGCTGCATTCTGCATGTTGGAGCAGCATTCTGCATGTTGGAGCAGCATTCTGCATGTTTATTTTATTTTTTTATTTCACCTTTATTTAACCAGGTAAGCCAGTTGAGAACAAGTTCTCATTTACAACTGCGACCTGGCCAAGATAAAGCAAAGCAGTGTGATAAAAACAACAACACAGAGTAACATATGGGGTAAAACAAAACAAAGTCAAAAATACAACAGAAATACATATATATACAGTGTGTGCAAATGTAGCAAGTTATGGAGGTAAGGCAATAAATAGGCCATAGTGCAAAATAATTACAATTAGTATTAACACTGGAATGATAGATGTGCAAGAGATGATGTGCAAATAGAGATACTGGGGTGCAAATGAGCAAAATAAATAACAATATGGGGATGAGGTAGTTGGGTGGGCTAATTTCAGATGGGCTGTGTACAGGTGCAGTGATCGGTAAGCTGCTCTGACAACTGAAGCTTAAAGTTATTGAGGGAGATAAGAGTCTCCAGCTTCAGAGATTTTTGCAATTTGTTCCAGTCATTGGCAGCAGATAACTGGAAGGAATGGCGGCCAAAGGAGGTGTTGGCTTTGGGGATGACCAGTGAGATATACCTGCTGGAGCGCAGACTACGGGTGGGTGTTGCTATGGTGACCAATGAGCTAAGATAAGGCGGGGATTTGCCTAGCAGTGATTTATAGATGACCTGGAGCCAGTGGGTTTGACGACGAACATGTAGTGAGGACCAGCCAACAAGAGCGTACAGGTCACAGTGGTGGGTAGTGTAAGGGGCTTTGGAGACAAAACGGATGGCACTGTGATAGACTACATCCAATTTGCTGAGTAGAGTGTTGGAGGCTATTTTGTAAATGACATTGCCGAAGTCAAGGATCGGTAGGATAGTCAGTTTTACGAGGGCATGTTTGGCAGCATGAGTGAAGGAGGCTTTGTTGCGAAATAGGAAACCGATTCTAGATTTAACTTTGGATTGGAGATTCTTAATGTGAGTCTGGAAGGAGAGTTTACAGTCTAACCAGACACCTAGGTATTTGTAGTTGTCCACATATTCTAGGTCAGACCCGCCAAGAGTAGTGATTCTAGTCGGGTGGGTGGGTGCAAGCAGCGTTCGGTTGAAGAGCATGCATTTAGTTTTACTAGTGTTTAAGAGCAGTTGGAGGCTACTGAAGGAGTGTTGTATGGCATTGAAGCTCGTTTGGAGGTTTGTTAACACAGTGTCCAATGAATGTCCAATGTTGGAGCAGCATTCTGCATGTTGGAGCTGCATTCTGCATGTTGGAGCAGCATTCTGCATGTTGGAGCAGCATTCTGCATGTTGGAGAATTGAATATTGTTTTCGGCGGTGCCGGGTGTAGCACGAAGCTAGCTAGCTAGCCGTTTTTCAAACAAAGTCAACACAGTAGCCATTGCTAGCTAACCAACACAACCAGCTAACTGTACTGTAGTAGCTAAATACAATATACTTATTCTAGCTAGCCAACGTTTAATTATTGCTGCGTTATGAAAGGAACTAGACACGGACACGAATGATCTGTTTAGTGTGTTAACACACTATTGGTAGTTTGTTGTAACCAAGTATTGGTGCTAAACTGTGTGTTATTGGATGCTAGCATGCTAGTTAGCTATGGTGTCATAGTTAGGCATCGTGGGCTGCTGTGGGTAGTTATTGTAGGTTAGCATTGTTTTCGGCGGTGCCGGGTGTAGCACGAAGCTAGCTAGCTAGCCGTTTTTCGAACAGAGTCAACACAGTAGCCATTGTGTGCTGTACTGTGGCAGCTAAATACAATATATTTGTGCTAGCTAGCCAACGTTTAATTATTGCTGCGTTATGAAAGGAACTAGACACGGACACAAATTATCTGTTTAGTGTGTTAACACACTATTGGTGGTTTGTTGTGACCAAGTGTTGGTGCTAAACTGTGTGTTATTGGATGCTAGCATGCTAGTTAGCTATGGTGTCATAGTTAGCTAGCTGAATAAAGTGGGTTGAGTCTATTCCTTGAAACATTGAACCGCTGTGGTTCACAACAATTCTGATTTCTAAAGGTGGAAGTTGGGAGAGTTTTTGTTCGGGTGGTTAAGTGAAACAATTATAGTTTCTGAGGTGGAGGTTTTGGTGAGGGAGGCCCTGCTCTCTACTGTCCCAGATGTTTAGTTCATTTCATTCCGATCTCCTCTGCATTATTGTAGCCATTTGCTACAGCCTGTCAACTATGCCTCTGCCTATCCCTGTTCTCTCCTCTCTGCACAGGCTACACAAACGCCTCACACCGCGTGGCTGCTGCCTCTCTAACCTGGTGGTCCCTGCACGCACCCCACACCTGGAGTTCCAGGTCTCAGGCAGCCTCTGGAACTGCCGTTCTGCTGCCAACAAAGCTGACTTCATCCCAGCCTATGCTAACCTCCAGTCCCTCGACTTCCTGGCTTCCTCGACTTCCTGGCGCTGACGGAAACATGGATTACTGCTCTCTCCTCGTCTGACCATGTGTTCTCGCATACCCCGAGAGCATCTGGTCAGAGGGGTGGTGGCACAGGAATCCTCATCTCTCCCAAGTGGACATTCTCAATTTTTCCCCTAACCCATCTGTCTATCTCCTCATTTGAATTCCATGCTGTCACAGTCACTAGCCCATTTAAGCTTAATATCCTTGTCATCTATCGCCCTCCAGGTTCCCTTGGAGAGTTCATCAATGAGCTTGACGCCTTGATAAGTTCCTTTCCTGAGGATGGCTCACCCCTCACAGTTTTGGGGGATTTCAACCTCCCTACGTCCACATTTGACTCATTTCTCTCTGCCTCCTTCTTTCCACTCCTCTCCTCTTTTGACCTCACCCTCTCACCGTCCCCCCCTACTCACAAGGCAGGCAATACGCTTGACCTCATCTTTACTAGATGCTGCTCTTCTACTAATCTCACTGCAACTCCCCTCCATGTCTCCGACCACTACTTTGTTTCCTTTTCTCTCTTGCTCTCCTCCAACACTACTCACTCTGCCCCTACACAGATGGTAATGCGCCGCCGCAACCTTCGCTCTCTCTCTCCCACTACTCTCTCCTCTTCCATCCTATCATCTCTTCCCTCTGCTCAATCCTTCTCCCTCCAATCTCCTGATTCTGCCTCCTCAACCCTCCTCTCCTCCCTTTCTGCATCCTTTGACTCTCTGTGTCCCCTATCCTCCCGGCCGGCTCGGTCCTCCCCTCCAGCTCCGTGGCTTGATGACTCATTGCAAGCTCACAGAACAGAGCTCCGGGCAGCGGAGCGGAAATGGAAGAAAACTAAACTCCCTGCCGACCTGGCATCTTTTCACTCCCTCCTCTCTACATTTTCTTCATCTGTTTCTGCTGCTAAGGCCACTTTCTACCACTCTAAATTCCAAGCATCTGCCTCTAACCCTAGGAAGCTCTTTGCCACATTTTCCTCCCTGCTGAATCCCCCCCCCCCCCCCCCCCTCCCCTCCTCTCTCTCTGTGGATGACTTCGTCAACCACTTTGAAAAGAAGGTTGACGACATCCGATCCTCGTTTGTTAAGTCTAATGACACTGCTGGTCCTACTCACACTGCCCTACCCTATGCTCTGACTTCTTTCTCCCCTCTCTCTCCAGATAAAATCCTGCGACTTGTGACTGCAGGCCGCCCAACAACCTGCCCGCTTGACCCCATCCCCTCCTCTCTTCTCCAGACCATCTCCGGTGACCTTCTCCCCTACCTCACCTCGCTGATCAACTCATCCTTGACCGCTGGCCATGTCCCTTCCGTCTTCAAGAGAGCGAGAGTTGCACCCCTTCTCAAAAAACCAACACTCGATCCCACTGATGTCAACAACTACAGACCAGTATCCCTTCTTTCTTTTCTTTCCAAAACTATTGAGCGTGCCGTCTTTAGCCAACTCTCTTGCTATCTCTCTCAGAATGACCTTCTTGATCCAAACCAGTCAGGTTTCAGGACTGGTCATTCAACTGAGACTGCTCTTCTCTGTGTCACGGAGGCTCTCCGCACTGCTAAAGCTAACTCTCTCTCCTCTGCTCTTGTCCTTCTAGACCTGTCTGCTGCCTTTGATAGTGTGAACCATCAGATCCTCCTCTCCACCCTCTCCGAGCTGGGCATCTCCGGCGCGGCTCACTCCTGGATTGCGTCCTACCTGACCGGTCGCTCCTACCAAGTGGCGTGGCGAGAAGCTGTCTCCGCACCACGTGCTCTCACCACTGGTGTCCCCCAGGGCTCAGTTCTAGGCCCTCTCCTATTCTCGCTATACACCAAGTCACTTGGCTCTGTCATATCCTCACATGGCCTCTCCTATCATTGCTACGCTGACGATACACAACTAATCTTCTCCTTTCCCCCTTCTGATGACCAGGTGGTGAATCGCATCTCTGCATGTCTGGCAGACATATCAGTATGGATGACGGATCACCACCTCAAGCTGAACCCTGGCAAGACGGAGCTGCTCTTCCTCCCGGGGAAGGACTGCCCGTTCCATGATCTCGCCATCACGGTTGACAACTCCGTTGTGTCCTCCTCCCAGAGTGCGAAGAGCCTTGGCGTGACCCTGGACAACACCCTGTCGTTCTCCGCTAACATCAAGGCGGTGACCCGATCCTGCAGGTTCATGCTCTACAACATTCGGAGAGTACGACCCTGCCTTACACAGGAAGCGGCACAGGTCCTAATCCAGGCACTTGTCATCTCCCGTCTGGATTACTGCAACTCACTGTTGGCTGGCCTCCCTGCATGTGCCATTAAACCCCTACAACTCATCCAGAATGCCGCAGCCCGTCTGGTGTTCAACCTTCCCAAGTTCTCTCACGTCACCCCCCTCCTCCGCACACTCCACTGGCTTCCAGTTGAAGCTCGCATCCGTTACAAGACCATGGTGCTTGCCTATGGAGCAGTGAGGGGAACGGCACCTCCGTACCTTCGGGCTCTGATCAGTCCCTACACCCAAACGAGGGCATTGCGTTCATCCACCTCTGGCCTGCTTGCTCCCCTTCCTCTGCGGAAGCATAGTTCCCGCTCAGCCCAGTCAAAACTGTTCGCTGCTCTGGCACCCCAATGGTGGAACAAGCTCCCTCACGACGCCAGGACAGCGGAGTCACTCACCACCTTCCGGAGACATTTGAAACCCCACCTCTTTAAAGAATACCTGGGATAGGATAAAGTAATCCTTCCACCCACCCCCCCCCCCCACAAAAAATGTTGTGGTTATCCCACTGGCTATAGGGTGAATGCACCAATTTGTAAGTCGCTCTGGATAAGAGCGTCTGCTAAATGACGTAAATGTGCCCTTAAGCAAGGCACTTAACCCTAATTGCTCCTGTAAGTCGCTCTGGATAAGAGCGTCTGCTAAATGACTAAAATGTAAAATGTAATGTAAATGGAGCAGCATTCTGCATGTTGGAGCTGCATTCTGCATGTTGGAGCTGCATTCTGCATGTTGGAGCAGCATTCTGCATGTTGGAGCAGCATTCTGCATGTTGGAGCAGCATTCTGCATGTTGGAGCAGCATTCTGCATGTTGGAGCAGCATTCTGCATGTTGGAGCAGCATTCTGCATGTTGGAGCAGCATTCTGCATGTTGGAGCAGCATTCTGCATGTTGGAGCAGCATTCTGCATGTTGGAGCTGCATTCTACATGTTGGAGCTGCATTCTACATGTTGGAGCAGCATTCTACATGTTGGAGCAGCATTACTCAAGGAAGAAAAAAAGAGACTACGCCGGAGAAGAATAATAAGAGAAAAAAACAACAACAACAAATAAATGCTGGTTAAAGGCTGTAAATCAGCATTCCACTGTAATGTCTACACCTGTTGAATTCGGCGCATGTGGCAAATACAATTGTATTTTATTTTATTTGGTTTGTATGCATTTTTATTAACTCAATGATTATTCTCTATTTTTATTTTTTTTACATTGTTTGCAAACTGATATCTGACACGTATTAATGCCCAAATAACTAGCAAAACAGGCAAAAAAAAAAAAAAAATCTATATATTTGTTTTGGGGCTAAACAGGTGGAGCTCCCCCACCTGCCCTGAATGACGGGTTGCCACCGGGAGAAAGAAGACAGGCCAGGCCCCTCCCTCTACTGGGCTGGTCAGCCAAACACCCAGCACGCCCTAGACCTTCTGTCTGAGGACCAACTAGGGTCACCCAGCCACATAATAAAACACATACCTGAGAACACAGCAGGAAAGGGTGGCCACAGCACTCAAGAGAGTGATTGCAAAAGCTGCTTCTACTTTCCTCAACGCACAAGTGGTTATCTCCACCCTGCTACCATGAAAATACTTCCACCCTGCTACCATACAGCGGGTAAGCGCAAGCATTTCCTGTGACTGTGCCTCAAACCAAATGTCTACCTGGCCCATCACTCCACCCTGGACTTGAACAGCCTTTACGACCAGGTCCACCTATACAAGGCAGCAGTGCCCACCTTCTCCAGGACTCTAAAGGATATCGCCCTCAACCGCAGCCCCAACACCTCACACAGGAGCAACAGATCAACAGACACTCTCCCAGACCAGCGGGACCCCCCCCCGGACCTACACATATAGGAGCCACGCCGAGAGGACCTACATCCAGACCACAGCACCACCAGCCACATCCACACACCCCCCCAAACCAGCCATGCCCACACCCCATATAGGCCCCCTCAGATCAGACCTATGCCCCTCCTTCCCACCCCATGCCCCCCACTCCAACAAAGAGGGCCTCAACATGAAAGTCATACATACGCCCAGGCCGTGAGCAGGCAAACAGGCCCAACCCCCACTCTTACACTAGCCCAAGACAATGGCATGTACCAGATGCTCAGCAGGCTCTGCTCACACTTACTGGTCTGAGGCCAAACCACACGACTAACAACATTAGACACTTTATGGAACACAACACCTTCACTATCTCATCCTGGAATATACAAGGCCTGAGGTCATCTGCCTTTGGCCTAAAGAGCAGGAACCTGGACTTCATCAAATAAATCTGAAATACAGACATTGTCATCCTACAAGAAACATGGTATAGAGGAGATGGACCCACTGGTTGCCCTCTAGGTTACAGAGAGCTGGTAGTCCCATCCACCAAACTACCAGGAGTAAAACAGGGAAGGGTCTCAGGGGGTATGCTAATTTGGTATAGAGCAGACCTAACTCACTATTCAATTAATCAAAACAGGAACATTTTACATTTGGCTAGAAATTTGAAAGGAAATAATCTCAACAGAGAAAATGTCCTCCTGTGTGCTACCTATATCCCCCCACTAGAATCCCCATACTTTAATGAAGACAGCTTCTCCATCCTGGAGGGGGAAATCAATCATTTCCAGGCCCAGGGACATGTACTAGTCTGTGGTGACCTAAATGCCAGAACTGGACAAGAACCTGTCACCCTCAGCACACAGGGGGACAAACACCTACCTGGAGCTGACAGCATTCCCTCCCCCATATGCCCCCCTAGGCACAACTACGACAACATAACCAACAAAAACGGGTCGCAACTCCTGCAGCTCTGTCCCACGCTGGGTCTGTACATAGTCAATGGTAGGCTTCGAGGGGACTCCTACGGTAGGTACACCTATAGCTCATCTCTTGGCAGTAGTACTGTAGACTACTTTATCACTGACCTCAACCCAGAGTCTCTCAGAACGTTCACAGTCAGCCCACACCCCTATCAGACCACAGACAAATCACAGTCTACTTGAACAGAGCAATACTCAATCATGAGGCATCAAAGCCAAAGGAACTGAATAATATTAAGAAATGCTATAGATGGAAGGAAAGTAGTGTGGAAACCTACCAAAAAAACAATTAGGCAACAACAAATTCAATCCCTTTTAGACTTCCTGGACAAAACGTTCATTAATAGTGAAGGTGTAAACTTGGCAGTGGAAAACCTAAACAGTATTTTTCTGGGAAAATTGGAAAACACTAAACAAACAACAACACGAAGAGTTATCTATCCAAAACGGAGATGTATGGATAAACCACTTCTCCAATCTTTTTGGCCCTATAACAAAGAACAAACAGCAAAAATATATACATGATCCAATACAAATCTTAGAATCAACTATTAAAGACTACCAGAACCCACTGGATTCTCCAATTACATTGAATGAACTACAGGACAAAATACAAACCCTCCAACCCAAAAAGGCCTGTGGTGTTGATGGTATCCTAAATGAAATGATAAAAATATACAGACCACAAATTCCAGTTAGCTATACTTAAACTCTTTAACATCATCCTTAGCTCTGGCATCTTCCCCAATATTTGGAACCAAGGACTGATCACCCCAATCCACAAAAGTGGAGACAGATTTGACCCCAATAACTACCGTGGGATATGCATCAATAGAAACCTTGGGAAATCGTCTGCATTATCATTAACAGCAGACTTGTACATTTCCTCAGTGAAAACAATGTACTGAGCAAATGTCAAATTGGCTTTTTACCAAATTACCGTATGACAGACCACGTAGTCACCCTGCACACCCTAATTGACAAACAAACAAACCAAATCAAAGGCAAACTCTTCTCATGCTTTGTTGATTTCAAAAAATATTTTGACTCAATTTGGTATGAGGGTCTGCTATACAAATTGAAGGAAAGTGGTGTTGAGGGAAAAACATACAACATTATAAAATCCATGTACACAAACGACAAGTGTGCGGTTAAAATTGGCAAAAAACACACACATTTCTTTCCACAGGGCCGTGGGGTGAGACAGGGATGCAGTTTAAGCCCCACCCTCTTCAACACATATATCAACGAATTGGCAAGGGCACTAGAACAGTCTGCAGCACCCGGCCTCACCATACTAGAATCTGAAGTCAAATGTCTACTGTTTGCTGATGATCTGGTGCTTCTGTCTCCAACCAAGGAGGGCCTACAGCAGCACCTAGATCTTCTGCACAGATTCTGTCATACCTGGGCCCTGACAGTAAATCTCAGTAAGACACAAATAATGGTGTTCCAAAAAAGGTCCAGTTGCCAGGACCACAAATACAAATTCCATCTAGACACCATTGCCCTAGAGCACACAAAAAACGATACATACCTCGACCTAAACATCAGCGCCACAGGTAACTTCCACAAAGCTGTGAAAGATCTGAGAGACAAGGCAAGAAGGGCCTTCTATGCCATCAAAAGGTACATACAATTTGACATACCAATTAAGGATCTGGCTAAAAATACTTGAGCCAGTTTTAATTTTTTTGGTCTATTTTCTATTTATTTCTCAATTTTACTTTTCATTCTTTAACTAAATATACTTTCCTGCAACCCACCTCACCCAACGTGGAAAGGATTATATTATTTCTTTATAACTTTTATCAAGAACCTTAAGCTGAAACTAGTCTAGCGGCAACTTGCTATTAGCCACCGTTAGCGTCTTCACCATTGTCCATGGCCTGCACTACCCACCAGCCAGCACTAGCTCTAGCCTGGACAATTTGTCGGCCAGTCTGCACAGCGTGCTATCGACCCAGAGCATATCAGATTTTCTGCCGGAATCACTGGACCCTAGCGCTGGATCATTGCAACTAGCTAGCTGCAACCGAATGGCTGTTGTAGCCAGCTAGCTAGCTACTTGCTATTAGCCACCATTAGCGGTCTAAACCATTGTCCATGGCCTGCACTACCCACCAGCCAGCTCTAGCTCTAGTCTGGCCAATTTGTCGGCCAGTCTGCACAGCGTGCTATCGACCCAGAGCATGTCGGATTTTTTGCCGGAATCAATGGAACCTAGAGCCGGATCATCGCAACCAGCTAGCTGCAACCGAATGGCTGTTGTCATTGGCTAATTACCATTGCCCCTTAGCAAGCACCAGTTAGCCTTGAGCTAGCCTCGAGCCAGGCCCATCTCCTGGCTATCTACCTCTCTGTCAACCGGACGAGACCTCCTAGTGTTGACACGGAGCTCCGCCGATCCAACACGACTGGCCTGCCGACGAAATTGTCTGATGTGGTTTCAACAGGCTTCCCGTTACGACGTCGACCACGAAGATCCATCTGCTAGCCCCGGCCCGCTAGCACACGCAAGCCGTGCATCTTGTCCGCCAGTGCTGTAGCAGCCCCCGAACTACCTCCGAGCTCTCCTATTGCTGTTCACCGGTCCTTATGATAACTCAGCTATACAGCTGATGCCTGCTGGACTGTTCCTTTAAACGGTACCACATCCTGTTTATGTTTAGCCTCAGCCCAAACTTTGTCGCCATTACCAGCTGTTGTCTTAGCTCTCTCGAATAACACCTGTGATTGCTTTATGCCTCTCTCCCATGTCAATATGCCTTGCCTATTGCTGTTTCGGGTTAGTTCTTATTGTACTATTTCACTGTAGAGCCCCCAGTCCTGCTCAACCTGCCTCAGATAGCTCCTTTGTCCCACCCCCCATACACGTGGAGACCGACTCAATCGGTGCCTCCAGTGATGCTGTCTCCTTCATCGTTACCCAACGCTTTACCTCCACTGTACTCATATCCTTCCATATCCTTGTCTGTACATAATGCCCTGAATCTATTCTACAACGCCTGGAAATCTGCCCCTTTTTTTCTCTGTACCCAACGCAATAGAAGACCAGTTCTTAAAGCCTTTAGCCATATCCTTATTCTACTCCTCCTCTGTTCCTCTGGTGATGTAGAGGTTAACCCAGGCCCTGTAGCCCCCAGTATCACTTCTACTCCCCAGGCGTTGTCATTTGTTGACTTATGTAACCGTAAAAGCCTTGGTTTCTTGCACGTTAACACCATGAGCCTCCTCCATAAATTTGAGTTATTCACTGCGTTAGCACACTCCGCCAACCCTGATGTTCTAGCAGTGTCTGAATCCTGGCTTAGGAAATCCACCAACAATTCAGAAATGTCCATCCCCAACTACGACATTTTCCGTCTCGATAGAACTGCCAAATGGGGTGGGATTGCAATCTACTGTAGAGATAGCCTGCAGAGCTCTATCATACTATCCAGGTCTGTGCCCATACAGTTTGAGCTTCTACTTTTAAAAATCCACCTTTCCAGAAATAAGTCTCTCACTGTTGCCGCTTGCTACAGACCCCCCTCTGCCCCGAGCTGTGCCCTGGACACCATATGTGAACTGATTGCCCCCCATCTATCCTCAGAGTTCATACTGCTTGGTGACCTAAACTGGGATGTGTTTAACACCGCGTGCAAACCTACAATCTAAACTAGATGCCCTCAATCTCACACAATGATCAACGAACCTACCAGGTACAACCCTAAATCTGTAAACATGGGCATCCTCATAGATATCATCCCTGTACAATTTACCCTCTAAATACACCTCCGCTGTCTTCAACCAGGATCTCAGCGATCACTGCCTTATTTGCCTGCGTCCGTAATGGGTCCACGGTCAAACGACCACCCATCATCACTGTCAAAACCTCCCTAAAACACTTTAGCGAGCAGGCCTTTCTAAATGACCTGTGCCCGGGTATCCTGGATGGATATTGACCTCATTCTGTCAGTAGAGGATGCCTGGTTGTTCTTTAAAATGCTTTCCTCTCAATCTTAAATAAGCATGCCCCCATCAAAAACTTCAGAACTAAGAACAGATATAGCCCCCTGGTTCTACTCAGACTTGACTGCCCTTGACCAGCACAAAAACATCCTGTGGTGTACTGCTTAGCATCGAAACTGCCCCTGCGATATGCAACTTTTCAAGGAAGTCAGGAACCACTATACACAATCAGTTAGGAAAGCCACAGGCTAGCTTTTCAACCGAAAATTAGCATTCCTGTAGCATAATTACCAAAAAAGTTTTGGGACACTGTTTAAAGTCGCATAGAGAAATAGAGAGCACTTCCTACCAGCTGCCCACTGCACTGAGTGCTAGGAAACCCACTGTCACTAATGATAAATCTACAATATTCAAGAATTTCAACAAGCATTTTGCACGGCTGGACAGTGCCCTTCCACTGGCTACCACTACCCGGCTACTAGCTCTGCACCCTCCGCTGCCAACCTGCATGCCGCCCAGCCCGACCCCAGCTTCTCCTTCACTACAATTCAGATTACAGCTGATGTTCTGAAAGAGCTGGAAAAAACTGGACACCCTTCATATCACCTGGGCTAGACATCTGGACCCTATCTCTCTTAAAGTTAGCCACCGAAATTGTCGCAACCCCTCTTACTGCCTGTTCAAGCCTCCTCTTGCGTACCGTCTGAGATTCCCCAGATATTGGAAAGCTGCCGCGGTCATCCCCCTCTTCAAAGGGGGTGGACACTCTACATCCAAACTGTTACAGGACCTATATCCATCCTGGTCCTGGCCTTTCGAAAGTAATTTGAAAGCCAAGTTAACAAAACAGAATCACCGACCATTTTGAATCAACCGTACCTTCCGCTATGCAATCGCGTTTCGAGCTGGTAATGGTGCACTTCAGCCACGCTCAAGAGTCCTAAACGTATTTATAACCGCGATTTTGATAAAAAGGACAGTACTGTGCAGCCTGTTCTTCACGACCTCGGCCAAGTCTTCGACTGTCAACACCGAACATTTCTTATTGGCAGACTAAATAGCCTTGGTTTCTCAAAATGACTGCCTCGCCTGGTTCACCACTTACTTATCATAGAGTTCAAGCGTCAAATCGGAGGGCCTGTTGTATGGACCTATGGCAGGCTTATGGGTTGCCACAGGGTTCAACTCTCGGCCGACTCTATCTCGTGTTTAAATGATGTCGTTTTTGCTGCTGGTGCGCTGGATTCCCTCTATGCGGAGACACCTTTTTTATACATCGGCCCTTCAGGGGGCACTGTTTACAAAACCCCCAACGGCTTCAAGCCATACAACTCCTTCGTAGCCCCACTGCCTTAAACACAAAAAATAAATCATTTCTTAACCAAAACGTGCTTGCACCCCCCACCTGACAGACACTACTCTCGGCGGGGCTACTAGAGTATGTGGACAACTAAAAATACCTAGGTTTTTGGTTAGATTAAACTTCCTCCGACTAATTAAAAATCTCCAATCAAAAATTGATCTAGAACGGGTTTATTTTTGCAACAAACCTCCTTCCTCAGTGCCAAAAAATGCCCCCGAAAATGACTATCCAACCCATCCTTTACTTCGGCGATGCATTACAAAAAGCCTCCAAAACCTTCTAGCAAAATTGGGTTAGTCTATCACAGTGCCATCCCTTTTTTCACCAAGCCCAAAAACTACCCACCATGGACCCGTCGCTCTGTTTTTGGCCCCCATACATATCTGTCGCCAAACCCATGGCCCAGGTCATCTATAAATCAATGTAGGAAAACCCCGCCTTTTTTAGCTATTTGGGCACCATAGCAACACCCCCCTGTGTTGCGTTCCACAGATAATTTACTGGTCTCCCGAAGCCAACACCTCCCTTTTGGGCCCCCATTCCTTCCATTCTCTGCTGCCAATGACTGGAACGACTGCAAAAATTCTGAAGCTGGAGACTCTTATCTCCCTCACTAACTTTTAAACATCATTTTCAGAGCAGCTTACTACACGCCCTGACAAGCCCATTGAAATTTGCCCACCCAACTACCCCACCCCATATTGTTATTTATTTTGCTAATTGCACCCCATATTTCCCATTTGCAATATCTTTTTCAATCTATATTCCAGGTTAAAATTTAAATTGAACTTTTGCACTATGGCCTTTATTTCCCTTTCCTCCAACATTACATTCGCACACACTGATACAGGGGGGAAAAAATATTTTGTCAGCCCCCAATTTTGCAAGCTCGTAATTTTAATCATGGTAACGTCAACTATGAAGACAAATTGAGATTTTTTTTCCCAGAAAACACATTGTGGGTTTTTTTGAATTTTTTTGCAAATTATGGTGGAAAAAAAAAGATTTGGCACCCACAAACAACAAAATTTTGGGTCTCACAGACCTGTAACGGCTCCCCTGTCCTCTACTCGTTTCCTGTATTTAAAGGCACCTGTTAGAATTTTTACAGTATAAAAGACACCGTCTAAAAACCCAAACGTCACACTCCAAATCCACTATGGCCAAGACCAGAGGGTCAAAAGGGCACCCGAAACAAAAATTTTAGACCTGTACCGGGTGGAAGACTGAATCTGCAATAGGTAAGCAGTTTGGTTTGAAAAAATCAACTGTGGGAGCAATTATTGGAAATGGAAAAACAACAAGACCACTGATAACCCCCCCCGA
>JAGTTL010003930.1:0-14000 GCA_036851935.1 Coregonus suidteri | reverse complement strand
GTAAAGAGCTTTAGACTGATGATGACTATTATTCTACTGTGAGGTGAGGTAAAGAGCTTTAGACTGGTGATGACTATTATTCTACTGTGAGAGGCGAGGTAAAGAGCTTTAGACTGATGATGACTATTATTCTACTGTGAGAGGTGAGGTAAAGAGCTTTAGACTGATGATGACTATTATTCTACTGTGAGAGGCGAAGGTAAAGAGCTTTAGACTGATGATGACTATTATTCTACTGTGAGAGGCGAGGTAAAAGAGCTTTAGACTGATGATGAGTATTATTCTACTGTGAGAGGCGAAGGTAAAGAGCTTTAGACTGATGATGACTATTATTCTACTGTGAGAGGTGAGGTAAAGAGCTTTAGACTGATGATGACTATTATTCTACTGTGAGAGGTGAGGTAAAGAGACTACAAACTCAGACGCATCCATATGGATATGGTAACACTCACATACAGGCTAAAACACAGACGGCATATACATCACAACAGAAACAGATACGGTCGCAAGTAACATTACAGTGGGACAAGTTTGTCTACTCACAACAGACAGAAGAAAGAGAGAGATTCAAAAGGATGAGGGAGAGAGAGATGGATGGGTAGATAAAGCGAGAGATGGAGGGGTAAATAGAGAGATAAGGATGGGTAGATAAAGCGAGAGATGGAGGGGTAAATAGAGAGAGAAGGAGAGAACGGAGTACCATTATAGTATTTAGTTAGTTACTTACTTAACGGAGAGAGTCGATGAGAGGAGAGTCCATCCGCTAAGGGAGCGTCACTCCCGGTGTGTCGAGCACCCTAAACTCCCCAAACCCTGGTATTCCATCTGCGTGCTTCTGTTTCCCCAGTAATATCCGTTATCCAGCCACTGCTCTCTTCTCGCTGTCAGCGTGCTCCCGTTAAAAATCCCAATATCCAACAAAGGGGGGGAAAACCTCAAGAGTCACGTTGTCTCAAAACACACCGCAGTCTCAGAGAGAGAGAGAGAGGTTTGGAACTTTAGAACCAGAACATACGGTCATTCAGCCAGGCGGTAACGGAGTGTGTTCTCCTTGCATCCCCCGACCAGCCTATGCTCCGCTCTGACAGTCTGACAGCGCGAGCCACAAACCGGGGAAAGGCAGGGCCACGTGACTGACCACCCTCCCCTCGCGCACAGGTCTACTGTACGTCTCCGGAGCTCACGAGCCGACCAGCGTCGGTCTACGGATACAGTAGACTTACCGGCCATCACCCCGAGTCTCTCTGACAGAGCCCCCTCCACCGGGGGATGTGGAGGCTGCACCAACCCTATATGTTTATGTTCATATATGTTCATCTGTCGCCGATGTAAATATGTTGTTGATTGATGACATGCTAATGTTTAGATCATTAGTAGTAGATGTTGGTTGATTGATGACATGCTAATGTTTAGATCATTAGTTGTTGGTTGATTGATGACATGCTAATGTTTAGATCATTAGTTGTTGGTTGATTGATGACATGCTAATGTTTAGATCATTAGTCATTGGTTGATTGATGACATGCTAATGTTTAGATCATTAGTTGTTGGTTGATTGATGACATGTTAATGTTTAGATCATTAGAAGTAGATGTTGTTGGTTGATTGATGACATGCTAATGTTTAGATCATTAGTTTGGTTGATTGATTGATGACCTGCTGATGTTTAGATCATTAGAAGTAGATGTTGTTTGATTGATGACATGCTAATGTTTAGATCATTAGTCATTGGTTGATTGATGACATGCTAATGTTTAGATCATTAGTCATTGGTTGATTGATGACATGCTAATGTATAGATCATTAGTTGTTGGTTGATTGATGACATGCTAATGTTTAGATCATTAGTTGTTGGTTGATTGATGACATGCTAATGTTTAGATCATTAGTCATTGGTTGATTGATGACATGCTAATGTTTAGATCATTAGTCATTGGTTGATTGATGACATGCTAATGTTTAGATCATTAGAAGTAGATGTTGGTTGATTGATGACATGCTAATGTTTAGATCATTAGTTGTTGGTTGATTGATTGATGACATGCTAATGTTTAGATCATTAGAAGTAGATGTTGGTTGATTGATGACATGCTAATGTTTAGATCATTAGTCATTGGTTGATTGATGACATGCTAATGTTTAGATCATTAGTCATTGGTTGATTGATGACATGCTAATGTTTAGATCATTAGAAGTAGATGTTGGTTGATTGATGACATGCTAATGTTTAGATCATTAGTTGTTGGTTGATTGATGACATGCTGATGTTTAGATCATTAGTTGTTGGTTGATTGATGACATGCTGATGTTTAGATCATTAGTTGTTGGTTGATTGATGACATGCTAATGTTTAGATCATTAGTTGTTGGTTGATTGATGACATGCTAATGTTTAGATCATTAGTTGTTGGTTGATTGATGACATGCTGATGTTTAGATCATTAGTTGGTTGATTGATGATGACATGCTAATGTTTAGATCATTAGTTGTTGGTTGATTGATGACATGCTAATGTTTAGATCATTAGTTGTTGGTTGATTGATGACATGCTAATGTTTAGATCATTAGTTGTTAGTTGATTGATGACATGCTGATGTTTAGATCATTAGTTGTTGGTTGATTGATGACATGCTAATGTTTAGATCATTAGTTCTTCAATTGGTCCTGGAGGTCCGAAACACTTCTGTTTTTTATTTCTACCTGGTAGTTAATTGCATCACCTGGTGTCCCAGGTCTGAATTAGCCCCTGATTAGAAGGAGAGGATTAAAATGAGGTGTTTCGGCCCTCCATGACCGGAATTGAAGAACCCTGGTTTAGATCATTAGTTGTTGGTTGGTTGATGACATGTTAATGGTTACATCATTAGTTGTTGGTTGATTGATGACATGCTAATGTTTAGATCATTAGTTGTTGGTTGATTGATGACATGCTAATGTTTAGATCATTAGTTGTTGGTTGATTGATGACATGCTAATGTTTAGATCATTAGTTGTTGGTTGATTGATGACATGCTAATGTTTAGATCATTAGTTGTTGGTTGATTGATGACATGCTAATGTTTAGATCATTAGTTGTTGGTTGATTGATGACATGCTGATGTTTAGATCATTAGTTGTTGGTTGATTGATGACATGCTAATGGTTAGATCATTAGTTGTTGGTTGATTGACATGCTAATGTTTAGATCATTAGTTGTTGGTTGATTGATGACATGCTAATGGTTAGATCATTAGTTGTTGGTTGATTGATGACATGCTAATGTTTAGATCATTAGTTGTTGGTTGATTGATGACATGCTAATGTTTAGATCATTCGTTGTTGGTTGATTGATGACATGTTAATGTTTAGATCATTCGTTTTGGTTGATTGATGACATGCTGATGTTTAGATCATTAGTTGTTGGTTGATTGATGACATGCTAATGTTTAGATCATTAGTTGTTGGTTGATTGATGACATGCTAATGTTTAGATCATTAGTTGTTGGTTGATTGATGACATGCTAATGTTAGATCATTAGTTGTTGGTTGATTGATGACATGCTAATGTTTAGATCATTAGTTGTTGGTTGATTGATGACATGCTAATGTTTAGATCATTAGTTGTTGGTGGTTGATTGATGACATGCTAATGTTTAGATCATTAGTTGTTGGTTGATTGATGACATGCTAATGTTTAGATCATTAGTTGTTGGTTGGTTGATGACATGTTAATGGTTACATCATTAGTTGTTGGTTGAATGATGACATGCTAATGTTTAGATCATTAGTTGTTGGTTGATTGATGACATGCTAATGTTTAGATCATTAGTCATTGGTTGATTGATGACATGCTAATGTTTAGATCATTAGTTGTTGGTTGATTGATGACATGCTAATGTTTAGATCATTAGTTGTTGGTTGATTGATGACATGCTAATGTTTAGATCATTAGTTGTTGGTTGATTGATGACATGCTAATGTTTAGATCATTAGTTGTTGGTTTGAATGATGACATGCTAATGTTTAGATCATTAGTTGTTGGTTGATTGATGACATGCTAATGTTTAGATCATTAGTTGTTGGTTGATTGATGACATGCTAATGTTTAGATCATTAGTTGTTGGTTGATGATGACATGCTAATGTTTAGATCATTAGTTGTTGGTTGATTGATGACATGCTAATGTTTAGATCATTAGTTGTTGTTGGTTGATTGATGACATGCTAATGTTTAGATCATTAGTTGTTGGTTGATTGACATGCTAATGTTTAGATCATTAGTTGTTGGTTGATTGATGACATGCTAATGGTTAGATCATTAGTTGTTGGTTGATTGATGACATGCTAATGTTTAGATCATTAGTTGTTGGTTGATTGATGACATGCTAATGGTTAGATCATTAGTTTGTTGGTTGATTGATGACATGCTAATGTTTATATCATTAGTTGTTGGTTGATTGATGACATGCTAATGTTTAGATCATTAGTTTTTGGTTGATTGATGACATGCTGATGTTTAGATAATTAGTTTTTGGTTGATTGATGACATGCTAATGTTTAGATCATTAGTTGTTGGTTGATTGATGACATGTTAATGGTTAGATCATTAGTTGTTGGTTGATTGATGACATGCTAATGTTTAGATCATTAGTTGTTGGTTGATTGATGACATGCTAATGTTTAGATCATTAGTTGTTGGTTGATTGATGACATGCTAATGTTTAGATCATTAGTTGTTGTTGGTTGATGATGACATGCTAATGTTTAGATCATTAGTTGTTGGTTGATTGATGACATGCTAATGTTTAGATCATTAGTTGTTGGTTGATTGATGACATGCTAATGTTTAGATCATTAGTTGTTGGTTGAATGATGACATGCTGATGTTTAGATCATTAGTTGTTGGTTGATTGATGACATGCTAATGTTTAGATCATTAGTTTGTTGGTTGATTGATGACATGCTAATGTTTAGATCATTAGTTGTTGGTTGATTGATGACATGCTAATGTTTAGATCATTAGTTGTTGGTTGATTGATGACATGCTGATGTTTAGATCATTAGTTGTTGGTTGATTGATGACATGCTCATGTTTAGATCATTAGTTGTTGGTTGATTGACATGCTAATGTTTAGATCATTAGTTGTTGGTTGATTGATGACATGCTAATGGTTAGATCATTAGTTGTTGGTTGATTGACATGCTAATGTTTTAGATCATTAGTTGTTGGTTGATTGATGACATGCTAATGTTTAGATCATTCGTTTTTGGTTGATTGATGACATGCTAATGTTTTAGATCATTAGTTGTTGGTTGATTGATGACATGCTAATGTTTAGATCATTCGTTGTTGGTTGATTGATGACATGCTAATGTTTAGATCATTAGTTGTTGGTTGATTGATGACATGCTAATGTTTAGATCATTAGTTGTTGGTTGATTGATGACATGCTAATGTTTAGATCATTAGTTGTTGGTTGATTGATGACATGCTAATGTTTAGATCATTAGTTATTGGTTGATTGATGACATGCTAATGTTTAGATCATTAGTTGTTGGTTGAATGATGACATGCTAATGTTTAGATCATTAGTTGTTGGTTGATTGATGACATGCTAATGTTTAGATCATTAGTTGTTGGTTGATTGATGACATGCTAATGTTTAGATCATTAGTTGTTGGTTGAATGATGACATGCTGATGTTTAGATCATTAGTTGTTGTTGATTGATGACATGCTAATGTTTAGATCATTAGTTGTTGGTTGATTGATGAC
This sequence comes from Coregonus suidteri, assembly GCA_036851935.1. Taxonomy (NCBI): domain Eukaryota; kingdom Metazoa; phylum Chordata; class Actinopteri; order Salmoniformes; family Salmonidae; genus Coregonus; species Coregonus suidteri. Next base: position 8,248 of record JAGTTL010003930.1, on the reverse strand, counting down.
ATGCTAATGTTTAGATCATTAGTTGTTGGTTGATTGATGACATGCTAATGTTTAGATCATTAGTTATTGGTTGATTGATGACATGCTAATGTTTAGATCATTAGTTGTTGGTTGAATGATGACATGCTAATGTTTAGATCATTAGTTGTTGGTTTGATTGATGACATGCTAATGTTTAGATCATTAGTTATTGGTTGATTGATGACATGCTAATGTTTAGATCATTAGTTGTTGGTTGAATGATGACATGCTGATGTTTAGATCATTAGTTGTTGGTTGATTGATGACATGCTAATGTTTAGATCATTAGTTATTGGTTGATTGATGACATGCTAATGTTTAGATCATTAGTTGTTGGTTGAATGATGACATGCTGATGTTTAGATCATTAGTTGTTGGTTGATTGATGACATGCTGATGTTTAGATAATTAGTTGTTGGTTGATTGATGACATGCTAATGTTTAGATCATTAGTTGTTGGTTGATTGACATGCTAATGTTTAGATCATTAGTTGTTGGTTGATTGATGACATGCTAATGGTTAGATCATTAGTTGTTGGTTGATTGACATGCTAATGTTTAGATCATTAGTTGTTGGTTGATTGATGAATGCTAATGGTTAGATCATTAGTTGTTGGTTGATTGATGACATGCTAATGTTTATATCATTAGTTGTTGGTTGATTGATGACATGCTAATGTTTAGATCATTCGTTTTTGGTTGATTGATGACATGTTGATGTTTAGATCATTCGTTTTTGGTTGATTGATGACATGCTAATGTTTAGATCATTAGTTGTTGGTTGATTGATGACATGCTAATGTTTAGATCATTAGTTGTTGGTTGATTGATGACATGCTGATGTTTAGATCATTAGTTGTTGGTTGATTGATGACATGCTGATGTTTAGATCATTAGTTGTTGGTTGATTGATGACATGCTGATGTTTAGATCATTAGTTGTTGGTTTAATGATGACATGCTAATGTTTAGATCATTAGTTGTTGGTTGATTGATGACATGCTAATGTTTAGATCATTAGTTGTTGGTTGATTGATTTCATGCTAATGTTTATATCATTAGTTGTTGGTTGAATGATGACATGCTGATGTTTAGATCATTACTTGTTGGTTGATTGATGACATGCTCATGTTTAGATCATTAGTTGTTGGTTGATTGATCACATGTACCAAAGCTGAAGAACAGAGGCACATCCAGGTGCTGGAGTTATAATGACATGTACCAAAGCTGAAGAACAGAGGCACATCCAGGTGCTGGAGTTATAATGACATATACCAAAGCTGAAGAACAGAGGCACATCCAGGTGCTGGAGTTATAATGACATGTACCAAAGCTGAAGAACAGAGGCACATCCAGGTGCTGGAGTTATAATGACATGTACCAAAGCTGAAGAACAGAGGCACATCCAGGTGCTGGAGTTGTAGAACTGATAGAAAACAGAAAGGAAAACGCTGTACACTGCTGTTCATACTCCCAGGTGATCATTATTTATAACAACGTTTCCACCCTTAGGTCTTCATCATGCATCCATATCCCAGGTGGGTGGTGGAAAGTCCTATATATAGGGGACAGTACTCAGTGACATCACTTCCTGAAACAGGAGGTTAAAAAATATATAACATAGGTTCACAATATGAACAAACAGCTGACCTGTGGAGTCTCCCGAGTGGCGCAGTGGTCTAAGGCACTGCATCACAGTGCTAGCTGTGCCACTAGAGATCCTGGTTAGAATCCAGGCTCTGTCGTAGCCGGCCGCGACCGGGAGACCCATGGGGCGGCGCGCAATTGGTCCAGCATCGTCCAGGGTAGGGGAGGGAATGGCCGGCAGGGATGTAGCTCAGTTGATAGAGCATGGCGTTTGCAACGCCAGGGTTCTGGGTTCGATTCCCACAGGGGGTATGAAAAAAATAATGTATGCACTAACTGTAAGTCGCTCTGGATAAGAGCGTCTGCTAAATGACTAAAATGTAAAATGTAAACATTCAATGTATCAACATATATGATCATACACAAGGAATGTGATCAATATTTCAGTAATACACAGTACCAGTCAAAGGTTTGGACACACCTACTCATTCAAGTGTTTTTCTTTATTTTTACTATTTTCTACATTGCAGAATAACAGTGAAGACATCAAAACTATGAAATAACACATATGGAATCATGTAGTAACCAAATAGCCACCCTTTGCCTTGATGACAACTTTGCACACTCTTGGCATTCTCTCAACCAGGTTCACCTGGAATGCTTTTCCAACAGTCTTGAAGGAGTTCCCACATATGCTGAGCACTTGTTGGCTGCTTTTCCTTCACTCTGCGGTCCAACTCATCCCAAACCATCTCAATTGGGTTTAAGGTTCGGGGGATTGTGGAGGCCAGGTCATCTGATGCAGCACTCCATCACTCTCCTTCTTGGTAAAATAGCCCTTACACAGCCTGGAGGTGTGTTGGGCCATTGTCCTGTTGAAAAACAAATGATAGTCCCACTAAGCCCAAACCAGATGGGATGGCATATCGCTGCAGAATGCTGTGGTAGCCATGCTGGTTAAGTGTGCCTTGAATTCTAAATAAATCACAGACAGTGTCAGCAGCAAAGCACCCCCACACAATAACACCTCCTCCTCCATGCTTTATGGTGGGAACTACACATGCAGAGATCATCCGTTCACCCACACTGCATCTCACAAAGACACGGAAGTTGGAACCAAAAATCTCCAATTTGGACTCCAGACCAAAGGACAAATTTCCATCGGTCTAATGTCAATTGCTTGTGTTTCTTGGCCCAAGCAAGTCTCTTCTTTTGTTATTTGCATATATCCCACTCCCCCTGAGACATCCTCAGAGAGTGGGGCCAGGGATCAACTCCCCCTGAGACACCCTCAGAGAGTGGGGCCAGGGATCAACTCCCCCTGAGACACCCTCAGAGAGTGGGGCCAGGGATCAACTCCCCCTGAGACACCATCAGAGAGTGGGGCCAGGGATCAACTCCCCCTGAGACACCCTCAGAGAGTGGGGCCAGGGATCAACTCCCCCTGAGACACCCTCAGAGAGTGGGGCCAGGGATCAACTCCCCCTGAGACACCCTCAGAGAGTGGGGCCAGGGATCAACTCCCCCCTGAGACACCCTCAGAGAGTGGGGCCAGGGATCAACTCCCCCTGAGACATCCTCAGAGAGTGGGGCCAGGGATCAACTCCCCCTGAGACACCCTCAGAGAGTGGGGCCAGGGATCAACTCCCCCTGAGACACCCTCAGAGAGTGGGGTCACAGCCAGAGATCAACTCCCCCTGAGACACCCTCAGAGAGTGGGGGCCAGGGATCAACTCCCCCTGAGACACCCTCAGAGAGTAGGGCCAGGGATCAAACTCCCCCTGAGACACACCTCAGAGAGTGTGGGGTCACAGCCAGAGATCAACTCCCCCTGAGACACCCTCAGAGAGTGGGGCCAGGGATCAACTCCCCCTGAGACCCCCCTCAGAGTGTGGGGCCAGGGATCAACTCCCCCTGAGACACCCTCAGAGAGTGGGGCCAGGGGATCAACTCCCCCTGAGACACCCTCAGAGAGTGGGGCCAGGGATCAACTCCCCCTGAGACACCCTCAGAGAGTGGGGCCAGGGATCAACTCCCCCTGAGACACCCTCAGAGAGTGGGGCCAGGGATCAACTCCCCCTGAGACACCCTCAGAGAGTGGGGTCACAGCCAGGGATCAACTCCCCTCTGAGGTTACCCTCAGAGAGTGGGGCCCAGGGATCAACTCCCCCTAGACCCCTCAGAGAGTGGGGCCAGGGATCAACTCCCCCTGAGACACCCTCAGAGAGTGGGGCCAGGGATCAACTCCCCCTGAGACACCTCAGAGAGTGGGGCCAGGGATCAACTCCGTTCTGAGACACACCCTCAGAGAGTGGGGTCAGGTCAGGGATCAACTCCCCCTGAGACACCCTCAGAGAGTGGGGCCAGGGATCAACTCCCCTACCTGAGACACCCTCAGAGAGTCTGGCCAGGTTATCAACTCCCCCCTGAGACACCCTCAGAGAGTGGGGCCCAGGGATCAACTCCCCCTGAGACACCCTCAGAGAGTGGGGCCAGGCCGTCACCCTCAGAGAGTGGGGCAGGATCAATTAGGGTTAAGTGTGGGCCTTACTCAAGGGCACATGAACATACTTTTTACTAGGCTACTGCCGTTTGAACCAGTTCCTAACTTTTAGTTACAGGCCAACGCTCCTAACCGCTAGGCTACCTGCCGTCTCTGCAGGTTAGGGTCAGGTGTGGGCCCCAGGTCTCCTAACCGCTAGGCTACCTGCCGTCTCTGCAGGTTAGGGTCAGGTGTGTGGGCCCCAGGTCTCCTAACCGCTAGGCTACCTGCCGTCTCTGCAGGTTAGGGTCAGGTGTGGGCCCCCCAGGTCTCCTAACCGCTAGGCTACCTGCCGTCTCTGCAGGTTAGGGTCAGGTGTGGGCCCCAGGTCTCCTAACCGCTAGGCTACCTGCCGTCTCTGCAGGTTAGGGTCAGGTGTGGGCCCCAGGTCTCCTAACCGCTAGGCTACCTGCCGTCTCTGCAGGTTAGGGTCAGGTGTGGGCCCCAGGTCTCCTAACCGCTAGGCTACCTGCCGTCTCTGGGCAGGTTAGGGTCAGGTGTGGGCTGACCAGGTCTCACTAACCGCTAGGCTACCTGACCTGTCTCTGCAGGTTAGGGTCAGGTGTGTGGGCACGCTCCTAACCGCTAGAGCTACCTGCCGTCTCTGCAGGTTAGGGTCAGGTGTGGTAAAGGTCACCAACCGAAGGGTGGAAATGCGGGTCATTGGTAAACGATTCCAACCGCTAGGCTTGCCGTCTCTGCACAGGTGTGTGCCCCAGGTCTCCTAACCGCTAGGCTACCTGCCGTCTCTCATAGGTTAGGGTCAGGTGGTGGGCCCCAGGTCTCCTAACCGCTAGGCTACCTTTGGTCTCTGCAGGTTAGGGTCAGGTGTGGGCCCCAGGTCTCCTAACCCGCTAGGCTACCTGCCGTCTCTGCAGGTTAGGGTCAGGTGTGGGCCCCAGGTCTCCTAACCGCTAGGCTACAGAGGTTCTGCCGTCTCTGCAGGTTAGGGTCAGGTGTGGGCCTGACAGGTTTTCGCTTTATCACATAAAAGAGGCAGGAGACGGTGAACAAGACAAGCTGAACCTGTGCATCACTAGTATGTGTGACCTCTTGACCTGTGCATCACTAGTATGTGAGAGGGAGGAGACCTGTGAGATGATTATGACCTGACATAAGGGGGGACTATCAGGTAGAGTCACCAAGAGAAGGGTGAGAGGAGTGAGAGGAGAGGAGAGGATGTAAGTCACTGAGAGAGTGGAACACTGATAAGAGTCCAACCTTAACACTGTGGTGAACATAACTCAACCCCCTAAAATAAAACACTTCCTCATAGATTACATTATCCATTGGTCACCATGGTTACTGGCCCCAGGACAGCCAATCAGAGACTGATAAATACGAGTTTGGCCTAGATATGTGTAAAGACATTCATTGCATAACGCAGAGAGGAGAGGTGAGAGTGTGTGTCGCTCAGAGACAGAGGTTCTGTAAAAAATGCATGAAATGTTCCTGTGAAGCAGAATGAGCTAATACTTCCGCATGTTGAACTCATCTGACAACAACAGTAGTGTAAGACAGGGCATACTGCTTCCCCAGAGAGAGAGAGAGAGAGAAATACGGGTTAGAGAGTCAATGAGAGAGAAAGAGAGTAGAGAGGAGAAATGCTTACTTACAGAGAGAGATAAGGGCGGGAGAGAAATAGAGTTAAGAAAGATTTACTAAATAAACTAGAGTGAGAGAATAAAAAAGTAGAGAGAGAGGAGAAGAGAGAGGAGAGGAGAGGAGAGGAGAGGAGAGGAGAGGAGAGAGAGGGAGAGATACGGGGAGAGAGAGTTAGAGAGGTAGAGAGGGGGGAGAGAGAGATAAGGGAGAGAGAGAGAGAGAGGATGGGGAGAGAGAGAGAGGTTAGAGGTAAATGCTGTGTCTTGAAAGTATGTGTAAGACAGGGCATACTGCAGTCCAGGTCCCCAGAGAGAGAGAGAGAGAGAGAGAGATACGGGGGGAGAGAGAGAGAGGTGAGCTATACATTCTGGGGTAAGGTTAGTAGTCATATCTGTCCAGTCACAACTACTGAACTCTCTTACTGAATTCTCCTTCTCTCTGGCCTTGGGCGGCTCTGCTCTCTGTGTGTGTGTTTTCTCTCAAATCAAATCTAATCTAAGTTATTGGTCACATGCGCCGAATAATGAGGTAGACCTTACCGTGAAAATGCTTACTTACAAGCCCTTAACTAACAATGCGGTTCAGGTTAAATCCAGGTAATAATGAGGCTTACTAGGCAGGGGGTAAAAGTACCGAGGTAATAAAAAGCCCTAATGAGGACTATTTATAAAATAGTCCATGAATAATGAGGCTCCAGCGGGTACCGGTACCGAGGTAATGGCTATATACAGGGGATACAGGTTAGTCCAGGTAATAATGAGGCTATATACAGGGGGTACCGGTACCGAGTCAATGGGCTGGGGTACAGGTTAGTCCAGGTAATAATGAGGCTATATACAGGGGGTACCGGTACCGAGGTAATGGGTCTGGGATACAGGTTAGTCCAGGTAATAATGATGAGGCTCCAGGGGTACGGTACCGGTACCGGTAGGGGTAATGGGCTGGGGTACAGGTTAGTCCAGGTAATAATGAGGCTATATACAGGGGGTACCGGTACCGAGGTAATGGGCTGGGATACAGGTTAGTCCAGGTAATAATGAGGCTCCAGGGGGTACCGGTACCGAGATAATGGGCTGGGATACAGGTTAGTCCAGGTAATAATGAGGCTATATACAGGGGGTACCGGTACCGAGGTAATGGGCTGGGGAACAGGTAGTCCAGGTAATAATGAGGCTATATACAGGGGGGAGGTACCGGACGGTACCGAGGGTAATGGGGCTATATACAGGGCGTAATGGGCTGGGATACAGGTTAGTCCAGGTAATAATGAGGCTATATACAGGGGGTACCGGTACCGAGGTAATGGGCTGGGATACAGGTTAGTCCAGGTAATAATGAGGCTCCAGGTGGTACCGGTACCGAGGTAATGGGCTGGGGTACAGGTTAGTCCAGGTAATAATGAGGCTATATACAGGGGGTACCGGTACCGAGGTAATGGGCTGGGATACAGGTTAGTCCAGGTAATAATGAGGCTCCAGGGGGTACCGGTACCGAGGTAATGGGCTGGGGTACAGGTTAGTCCAGGTAATAATGAGGCTATATACAGGGGCTGGGGTACAGGTTAGTCTAGGTAATACCGGGGGTAACGGTACCGAGGTAACCGGTTAGTCAATGGGCTGGGGGCTATATACAGGGGGTACCGGTACCGAATCAATGGGCTGGGGTACAGGTTAGTCCAGGTAATAATGAGGCTATATACAGGGGGGTACCGGTACCGAGTACCGAATCAATGGGCTGGGGTACAGGTTAGGTACCAGGGGCTGTACAGGGGGTACCGGTACCGAATCAATGGGCTGGGGTACAGGTTAGTCCAGGTAATAATGAGGCTATATACAGGGGGTACCGGTACCGAGTCAATGGAATGGGGGCTATATACAGGGGGTACCGGTACCGAATCAATGGGCTGGGATACAGGTTAGTCCAGGTAATAATGAGGCTATATACAGGGGGTACCGGTACCTAGTGAATGTGCTGGGGTACAGGTTAGTCCAGCGAGTGTCAAAACAAAATAGTCCGGGTAGCCATGATTAGCTGTTCAGGAGTCTTATGGTTTGGGGGTAGAAGCTGTTGAGAAGCCTTTTGGACCTAGACTTGGCGCTCCGATACCGCTTGCCGTGCGGTAGCAGAGAGAACAGTCTATCACTTGGGTGACTGGAGTCTTTGACAATTTTTTGGGCCTTCCTCTGACACCACCCAGTGCCTTTGGAAAGTATTCAGACCTCTTGACTTTTTCCACATTTTGTTAGGTTACAGCCTTATTCTAAAATGGATTAAATTGTTTTTTCCCCTCATCAATCTACACACAATACCCCATAATGACAAAGCAAAAACTGGTTTTTAGAAATGTTTGTAAATTTATTAAAATAAATAAAAAAGTAAATATCACATTTGCATAAGTATTCAGACCCTTTACTCAGTACTTTGTTGAAGCACCTTTTGGCAGCGATTACAGCCTTGAGTCTTCTTGGGTATGACGCTACAAGCTTGGCACACC
>JAGTTL010003926.1:5000-14415 GCA_036851935.1 Coregonus suidteri | reverse complement strand
AGGAGGTTTTGAGGCGATTCTCTCTCTTCTTCGTCTTCGGCTTCATCTTCAAATTGAGCGTCTGCGGCGGTGGCTTGTGTTGTGACCGTTGGTTTAAACCCGATCGGGTGGTTGGTCGACAGGCCCCGTTGGTATCTGAGGTCCCAAACGCATTCTGCAGGTGGCATACACACACATACACACACACACACACACACACACCCTGGCGGCCTGTTGTCCTGACTCTATTGCAGGAAGGGCAGCAAAACTTTCTCTGGGGAAACACATATACAAGGTCTCAATGGGCATTGTTATTAGCCTGTTATTCTTTCGCTGCACCCCCTCCTCTAACTCTGTCTCTCCATTTCTCTTAGTTTTTTGGGCTGATGGCTTTCCCAGGTGAGTAATGTACGGCTGCCACTACATTTCTCCCGAGTGGCGCAGTGGTCTAAGGCACTGTATTGCAGTGCTAGCTGTGCCACTAGAGATCCTGGTTCGAATCCAGGCTCTGTCGTAGCCGGCCGCGACCGGGAGACCCATGGGGCGGCGCACAATTGGCCCAGCGTCGTCCAGGATAGGGGAGGGAATGGCCGGCAGGGATGTAGCTCAGTTGGTTGAGCATGGCGTTTTGCAATGCCAGGGTTGTGGGTTCGATTCCCACGGGGGGCCAGTAAAAAAAAAAAAAAAAGAATAATGTATGCACTCACTAACTGTAAGTCGCTCTGGATAAGAGTGTCTGCTAAATGACTAAAATGTAAATGTGATTAATCCTTCGCTAACTACATTACATTAGACCTTTAGTAATTACCACTACATTAGACCTTTAGTAATTATCACTACATTAGTCCTTCACTAATTACCACTACATTAGTCCTTCACTAATTACCACTACATTAGATCTTATTGAGTACCACTACATTAGTGTTTCACTAATTATTAATTCATTAGTCCTTCACTAATTACCACTACATTAGTCCTTCACTAATTACCACTACATTAGTCCTCCGCTACCTACCACTACATTAATCCTTCACAATTTACCACTATTTTAGTCCGTCACTAAAACTCTCAGCTGATGTTTTTAAACCACTAAACTGATGTTTGTAAACCACTAAACTGATGTTTTCATACCACTAAGCTGATGTTTTTAAACCACTAAACTGATGTTTTTTAAACCACTAAACTGATGTTTGTAAACCACTAAGCTGATGTTTTCATACCACTAAGCTGATGTTTGTGAACCGCTAAGCTGATGTTTGTAAACCACTAAGCTGATGTTTGTGAACCACTAAGCTGATGTTTTTAAACCACTAAGCTGATGTTTTTAAACCACTAAGCTGATGTTTGTGAACCGCTAAGCTGATGTTTGTAAACCGCTAAGCTGATGTTTTTAAACCACTAAGCTGATGTGACCAGAGTACCTTCTTCCATATATTTGGGGAGTCTCCCACATTTCTTTTGGCGAACCCCAAACGTGTTTGCTTATTTCTTTCTTCAAGCAATGGCTTTTTTCTGGCCACTCTTCCGTAAATCTCAGCTCTGTGGAGTGTACGGCTTAAAGTGGTCCTATGGACCGATGCTCTAATTTCCGCTATGGAGCTTTACAGCTCCTTCAGGGTTATCTTTGGTCTCTTTGTTGCCTCTCTGATTAATGCTCTCCTTGCCTGATCCGTGAGTTTTGGTGTGCGGCCCTCTCTTGGCAGGTTTGTTGTGGTGCCATATTCTTTCAATTTTTTAATAATGGATTTAATGGTGCTCCGTGGGATGTTCAAAGTTTCTGATATTTTTTTATAACCCAACCCTGATCTGTACTTCTCCACAACTTTGTTCCTGACCTGTTTGGAGAGCTCCTTGGTCTTCATGGTGCCCGCTTGCTTGGTGGTGCCCCTTGCTAAGTGGTGTTGCAGACTCTGGGCCTTTCAGAACAGGTGTATACATACTGAGATCATGTGACAGATCATGTGACATTTAGATTGCACACAGGTGGACTTTATTTAACTAATTATGTGACTTCTGAAGGTAATTGGTTAAACCTTATTTTATTTAGGGGCTTCATAGCAAAGGGGGTGAATATATATGCACGCACCACTTTTCCTTTATTTATTTTTTTGAACTTTTTGAAACATTTCACTTCACCAATTTGGACTATTTTATGTATGTCCATTGCATAAAATCCAAATAAAAATCGATTTAAATTACAGGTTGTAAAGCAACAAAATAGGAAAAACGCCAAGGGGGATGAATACTTTTGCAAGGCACTGTATATTTGCAAACATTTCTAAAAACCTGTTTTTTGCTTTGTCATTATGATGTATTGTGTGTAGATTGATGACGGAAAAAAACGACTGAATCAATTTTAGAATAAGGCTGAAACGTAACAAAATTTGGAAAAAGTCAAGGGGTCTGAATACTATCCGAATGCACTGTATATATGGAGATAGTTTAGTGCCTAAAATAAGGGGTTCAATACATGTCAAAAAAATATATAACTAGTTTCCTGATCTTTCTTATATCTCTCAGATATAGGACAGACACTTCAGAATAAACTTCCTTTGGAAAAATGTTTTTGACTATCTGTTTATCCATGTATGAAGCTGTTATTCAATGCGTTTCTATGGGCTAATGGCAGTAAGGCCAAATACAATGTTTAATCAAAGTTTTTTCGTTGATACCTTAAGGGGTCCTAAAATTCCAAATCAAATAGCTAAATGATCCTTGGTATGACCATCGTAAAACAATTCCGTATGTTAGCTCAGTAGAATGTATTAATTTGTGGATGTCCATCATCCATTTCGTACGATATGTTACGAATTGCAATTCATAAAATATCTTATGAATTTGCAATATGTATGTTATGTTACGAATTCCAATTAGTTTTGGCTAAAGTTAGATAGGTGGCTAACGCTAGGGGTTAGGGTTAGGAGTTAGGGTTAGCGGTTAAGGTTAGGGTTAGGGTTAGGGTTAGGGGTTAGGGGTTAGGGGTTAGGGTTAGGGTTAGGAGTTAGGGTTAGCGGTTAAGGTTAGGGTTAGGGCGAGGGGAAGGGTTAGCTAACATGCTAAGTAGTTGCAAAGTAGCTAAAGAGTAGCAAGTAGTTGCTAATTAGCTAAAATTGTCCGTGATGTGATTGAAACATGCAACCTTTGGGTTGCTAAGCATTGGTTTTATAGGCCCACCCATGCTCTCCGTCCAACATTCCTCCTTTAGTTTTTGGCTTAAGCAACCTGCTGTCTTACAGTATGTAACCATACCAAACGTAACATGTAAATGGAGGGTCACAAAAGTACGTTTGCTATGTTACGTCTTTGAGGCCAGGCTGGTTATATGTGAGGGGGTGTCTTTTTTTTATTCACAAACGACGATAACCTGTGTAAACCTGTGCAAATCTCTCATGAAACTCTGCCTAAAAACATGCATTGTCATGTTTTGTCATTCTCCCCTCCCCTCTCGCCTCTCGTCTCCTCTCTCTCATCTCTCTCTCTCTCTCTCCTCTCTCTCTCTTCTCCTCTCTCTCTTTCTCTCTCTCTGCCTCTCTCTCTCTCTCTCTCTCCCCTCCCTCCCTCTCTCATCTCTCTCTCTCTCTCTCTCTCTCTCTCTCTCTCTCTCTCTCCTCTCCCTCTCTCTCGCTCTCTCTCTCTCTCTCTCTCTCTCTCTCTCTCTCTCTCTCTCTCTCTCTCTCTCTCTCTCTCCCTCCCTCCCATCCCTGTCTCCTCTCTCTCTCTCTCTCTCTCTTCTCTCTCTCTCTCTCTCCTCTCTCTCTCTCTCTCTCTCTCTATCTCGCTCTCTCTCTCTCTCTCATCTCTCTCTCTCTCTCTCTCTCTCTCTCTCTCTCTCTCCTCTCTCATCTCTCTCTCTCTCTCCTCCACGTCCCTCTCTTCTTTGCAGCTGTTCCTCCTCTCCTGCCTGGCATTGTCCTGTTTCCTGGCCAGGCAGACACTATCAGTGTAGGATCAGCTGGACATAGGGGACAAAGCCACACACTCACACACAACGTCATACAACAAGCCTGACCATGAGCCTGCAGCCTGCAGCCTGCAGCAGGAATCAGGGAAGAGAGAGAGAGAGAGTTCCCAGGCCTAATGGAGCCACTGCCTGCCTGCCTGTCTGTCTGTCTGTCTGTCTATTCGTCTGTCTGCCATGCCAGTGTGACCACCGGCTATATGACCCAGACCGACGCCACTCAGAGAACAGCAAAGGGCTTCGTTTGATTCATTTTGTTCACCAATTGGAGATTGTTATTCTACCGCTGTGTGGTTTGGTTGTTCAGAGAAATAACCTGCCATATTGCTTTTGGGAAACTCACCCCTGTCCATCCCGTTCCTTCTCCTTCCCTTGTTCTCTTGTCATGGTGCCCAGTATTAACATTAGTTATACTGTTGTTTGTGAGGTTATAGTCTGTTCTAGTGTTGTTTATGAGGTTATAGTCTGTTCTAGTGTTCTAGTGTTGTTTTATAAGTCTGTTCTAGGTTGTTTGTGAGTCTGTTCTAGTGTTGTTTGTGAGGTTATAGTCTGTTCTAGTGTTGTTTGTGAGGTTATAGTCTGTTCTAGTGTTGTTTGTGAGGTTATAGTCTGTTCTAGTGTTGTTTGTGAGGTTATAGTCTGTTCTAGTGTTGTTTGTGAGGTTATAGTCTGTTCTAGTGTTGTTTGTGAGGTTATAGTCTGTTCTAGTGTTGTTTGTGAGGTTATAGTCTGTTCTAGTGTTGTTTGTGAGGTTATAGTCTGTTCTAGTGTTGTTTGTGAGGTTATAGTCTGTTCTAGTGTGTTATAGTCTGTTCTAGAGCCAGTAATGAGCAAAGTGAGCGGGGTAAATGTTAGTGTTTGTGCCTCATTGGCCTGTCAGCCTGCGTTTGTCCATAGGTCAGCTGACCTGGCCCTGAGATGGACACTGACAAACGGACAAAAGCCCCTGAAAGACAACACAACTCCCAACCCTCTCCCCTTGCATCCTCTCTATCCCCTCCCTGTCAGTCAGAGGGCCAGGGTATCACTTCTGCCCCGGCGCCCCTGAATGGGGGTCAGCTCAGCCCCTTATCTGATAGGGTGGTTAAAAATGGGTAAGAAAAACACAGAATTCCACAGGGTTAAGGACAATACACCCATCACTCTCTCTCTCTCTCTCTCGTCTCTCTCTCATCTCTCCTCTCTCTCTCTCTCTCTCTCTCTCTCTCCTCTCTTCCTCTCTCTCTCCTCTCTCTCTCTCTCTCTCTCTCTTCTCGTCTCTCTCTCCTCTCTCTCTCTCTCTCTCTCTCTTCTCTCTCTCTCTCCTCTCTCTCTCTCTCTCTCTCCTCTCTCTCTCTCTCTCTCTCTCTCTCTCTCTCTCTCTCTCTCTCTCTCTCTCTCTCCTCTCTCCTCCCTCTCCCTCTCTCTCTCTCTCTCTCTCTCTCTCTCTCTCTCTCTCTCTCTCTCTCTCTCCTCTCTCTCTCTCTCTCTCTCTCTCTCTCTCAAAATACTCTGTATCTCCTAATCATACTCTCTCCGTGTAACTCTATCTTTGTAAATCTCAGTCCTTCTAAATACACCTCTCTTATCCTCTTTCTCAAAGGTTTCCCTCCTTTTCCCCCTCCATCTTCTTCCCTTTCACTCTCTTTTCTCTCATGATCATGTCTCTCTCTCCAGGGTGTCTGCAGGATGTACCAGAGGGATTAACTGTTACAGATCAACTATTCCTCTTTTCTCTCTTCCAGCTCATCCCTCTCTCATAATAGAGATGACATGAGCTCATCTAGAATCAGCACTCAGACTAACATAGTCTCACTCTTCCTCCTCCTCTTCCTCCTCCACCCCTCCTCCATCTGCTATTCTTTCTCACTCCCTTCTTACTCATCCTTCTCCTCCATACCTCCCTCCTCTCCTCCCTCTACTCTCACCATCCTTCTCCTCTATACCTCCCTCCTCTCCTCCCTCCCTCTACTCTCTCCATCCTTCTCCTCCTCTCCTCCCTCCTCTCCTCCCTCTACTCTCACCATCCTTCTCCTCCATACCTCCCTCCTCTCCTCCCTCCTCTCCTCCCTCCCTCTACTCTTCTCCATCCTTCTCCTCCTCTCCTCCCTCCTCTCCTCCTCCCTCTCCTCTCTCCATCCTTCTCCTCCTCTCCTCCTCCTCTCCTCCCTCCCTCTACTCTCTCCATCCTTCTCCTCCATACCTCCCTCCTCTCCTCCCTCTACTCTCACCATCCTTCTCCCTCTATACCCTCCCTCCTCTCCTCCCTCCCTCTACTCTCTCCATCCTTCTCCTCCTCTCCTCCCTCCCTCTCCTCTCTCCCTCTACTCTCACCATCCTTCTCCTCCTCTCCTCCCTCCTCTCCTCCCTCCCTCTACTCTCTCCATACCTCCCTCCTCTCCTCCCTCCCTCTACTCTCTCCATACCTCCCTCCTCTCCTCCCTCCCTCTACTCTCTCCATCCTTCTCCTCCTCTCCTCCCTCCTCTCCTCCCTCCTCTCCTCCCTCCCTCTACTCTCTCCATCCTTCTCCTCTCTATACCTCCCTCCTTCCTCCTCTCCTCCCTCCTCTCCTCCCTCCCTCTACTCTCTCTCCATCCTTCTCCTCCTCTCCTCCCTCGGACTCTCACCATCCTTCTCCCTCTCTACTCCCTCCTCTCCTCCCTCCCTCTACTCTCTCCCATCCTTCTCCTCCTCTCCTCTCCCCCTCTTCACTCTTCCATCCTCCTCTCCTCCCTCCTCCTCTCCCCTCCTCCTCCTTCCCTCCTCTCCTCCCTCCTCTCCTCTCTCCCTCTACTCTTTCCATCCTTCTCCTCCTCTCCTCCCTCCTCTCCTCCCTCCTCTCCTCCCTCCCTCTACTCTCACCCTCCTTCTCCTCCATACCTCCCTCCTCTCCTCCCTCCTCTCCTCCCTCCCTCTACTCTCTCCATCCTTCTCCTCCTCTCCTCCCTCCTCTCCTCCCTCCCTCTACTCTCTCCATCCTTCTCCTCCATACCTCCCTCCTCTCCTCCCTCTACTCTCACCATCCTTCTCCTCTATACCTCCCTCCTCTCCTCCCTCCCTCTACTCTCTCCATCCTTCTCCTCCTCTCCTCTCTCCCTCTACTCTTCCATCCTTCTCCTCCTCTCCTCCCTCCTCTCCTCCCTCCTCTCCTCCCTCCTCTCCTCTCTCCCTCTACTCTTTCCATCCTTCTCCTCCTCTCCTCCCTCCTCTCCTCCCTCCTCTCCTCCCTCCCTCTACTCTCTCCATCCTTCCTTCCCTCTCTACCTCCCTCCTCTCCTCCCTCCTCTCCTCCCTCCCTCTACTCTCTCCATCCTTCTCCTCCTCTCCTCCTTCCTCCTCCTCCTCCCTCCCTCTACTCTCTCCATCCTTCTCCTCCTCTCTCCCTCCTCTCCTCCTCTCCCTCCCTCTACTCTCTCCATCCTTCTCCTCCATACCTCCCTCCTCTCCTCCCTCTACTCTCCCATCCCTTCTCCTCTATACCTCCCTCCTCTCCTCCCTCCCTCTACTCTCTCCATCCTTCTCCTCCTCTCCTCCCTCCCTCCTCTCTCCCTCTACTCTCACCATCCTTCTCCTCCTCTCCTCCCTCCTCTCCTCCCTCCCTCTACTCTCTCCATACCTCCCTCCTCTCCTCCCTCCCTCTACTCTCTCCATACCTCCCTCCTCTCCTCCTCCCTCTACTCTCTCCATCCTTCTCCTCCTCTCCTCCCTCCTCTCCTCCCTCCTCTCCTCCCTCCCTCTACTCTCTCCATCCTTCTCCTCTATACTTCCCTCCCTCCTCTCCTCCCTCCTCTCCTCCACTCTCTCCATCCTTCTCCTCCTCTCCTCCCTCTACTCTCACCATCCTTCTCCTCTATACCTCCCTCCTCTCCTCCCTCCCTCTACTCTCTCCATCCTTCTCCTCCTCTCCTCCCTCCTCTCCTCTCTCCCTCTACTCTTTCCATCCTTCTCCTCCTCTCCTCCCTCCTCTCCTCCCTCCTCTCCTCCCTCCTCTCCTCTCTCCCCTCTACTCTTTCCATCCTTCTCCTCCTCTCCTCCCTCCTCTCCTCCCTCCTCTCCTCTCTCCCTCTACTCTTTCCATCCTTCTCCTCCTCTCCTCCCTCCTCTCCTCCCTCCTCTCCTCTCTCCCTCTACTCTTTCCATCCTTCTCCTCCTCTCCTCCCTCCTCTCCTCCCTCTACTCTCACCATCCTTCTCCTCCATACCTCCCTCTCTCTCCTCCCTCCTCTCCTCCCTCCCTCTACTCTCTCCATCCTTCTCCTCCTCTCCTCCCTCCTCTCCTCCCTCCCTCTACTCTCTCCATCCTTCTCCTCCTCTCCTCCCTCCTCTCCTCCTCCTCCCTCTACTCTCTCCATCCTTCTCCTCCATACCTCCCTCCTCTCCTCCCTCTACTCTCACCATCCTTCTCCTCTATACCTCCCTCCTCTCCTCCCTCCCTCTACTCTCTCCATCCTTCACCTCCTCTCCTCCCTCCTCTCCTCTCTCCCTCTACTCTCACCATCCTTCTCCTCCTCTCCTCCCTCCTCTCCTCCCTCCCTCTACTCTCTCCATACCTCCCTCCTCTCCTCCCTCCCTCTACTCTCTCCATACCTCCCTCCTCTCCTCCCTCCCTCTACTCTCTCCATCCTTCTCCTCCTCTCTCCTCCTCCTCTCCTCCCTCCTCTCCTCCCTCCCTCTACTCTCTCCATCCTTCTCCTCTATACCTCCCTCCCTCCTCTCCTCCCTCCTCTCCTCCCTCCCTCTACTCTCTCCATCCTTCTCCTCCTCTCCTCCCTCTACTCTCACCATCCTTCTCCTCTATACCTCCCTCCTCTCCTCCCTCCCTCTACTCTCTCCATCCTTCTCCTCCTCTCCTCCCTCCTCTCCTCTCTCCCTCTACTCTTTCCATCCTTCTCCTCCTCTCCTCCCTCCTCCTTCCTCCCTCCTCTCCTCTCTCCATTCCTCTCCCTCCTCTCCTCCCTCTCCACATTCTTCATTTCTAAATAGATGTATCTTCTCCACTTGATTTTTATTTTCCTCCTCCCTCTCCCTCTTATTAGGGAGGGATGAGGCCTGGCCTGGGTGGAGGATTAGGGAGGGGTGAGGCCTGGCCTGGGTGGAGGATTAGGGAGGGGTGAGGCCTGGCCTGGGTGGAGGGTTAGGGAGGGGTGAGGCCTGGCCTGGGTGGAGGATTAGGGAGGGGTGAGGCCTGGCCTGGGTGGAGGATTAGGGAGGGATGAGGCCTGGCCTGGATGAAGGATTAGGGAGGGGTGAGGCCTGGCCTGGGTGGAGGATTAGGGAGGGGTGAGGCCTGGCCTGGGTGGAGGATTAGGGAGGGATGAGGCCTGGCCTGGATGGAGGATTAGGGAGGGGTGAGGCCTGGCCTGGGTGGAGGATTAGGGAGGGGTGAGGCCTGGCCTGGGTGGAGGATTAGGGAGGGTGAGGCCTGGCCTGGGTGGAGGATTAGGGAGGGGTGAGGCCTGGTCTGGGTTGAGGCCTGGCCTGGGTGGAGGATTAGGGGAG
>JAGTTL010003923.1:0-11864 GCA_036851935.1 Coregonus suidteri | reverse complement strand
CTAAATGTATAGTTCCCCTTATGTAACAATGAAAATCTGGAAAGGACCTGCCGGAGCTGAGCTAACACCTAAAACAGCATGGCAGCTCTGCCTCCTGATATGGGTGACAGCATCTGCATGGAAACGATTGTTGCAATCCTATGACTAACAACCGACACTGGCATGAGCAAATCAATTATTTTCTAATATATTCATTTTCAACAAAGCCTGTCAGTGGTGTTCTTTAAAATATATTAATAGCGCCGTGTGTGTGCCTTGATTGCAATAACCAATCCTCCACTGTTAAGCCTCAATTTATTGCCAAAATGTGTTTGTGTTGAAACTGCAGGTGTGGCAATTTGAGGAGGCCAATTTGGAGGCCAACCCACCAAAAAGATAAACATCCCCTGAGCTATTTAGAAGGATTATGACTGTGATACAGTTTTAGTCAGAGCATTGTGTAGAGTTTATCACTTTTAGTGATTGCATAGTGGGTTAATACAGAGTCAAACAAAAATGACAGTTAGCATATATGTCAGCATTAGGCTTTATGACATGTTACATCATGTTATATCATGTTACATGTTAGTTGGAATCACATTAAAATGTAGGCTTAAACATTGTGATATAATGAACAGTTTTAGAGGCATTTATCTAATAACACACTTAGAAAAAAGGGTTCCAAAAGGTTCTTCGGCTGTCAACATAGGAGAACCCTTTTTGGATCCAGGTAAAAAACCTTCTGGGTTCCAGGTAGGACCCTCTGTAGAACCCCAAAAAGGGTTTTACCTGGAACCAAAAAGGGTTCTACCAGCAACCAAAAAAAGGGTTCTTCAAAAGGGTTATCCTATGGGGACAGTCGAAGAGCCCTTTAAATTTCTAGATAGCACCTTTTTTTCTAAGAGGGTAACTAATAAGGTTGAAGTGTAAAAAATGGTCTGAAATAACCTTGGTATTCAGTCAAGGTATTTCAAAAAACAAAGTGCTATGGCTTACGTAAATGACAATAACGTAAATGACAGCAACATTTCTCTCACTTTCTCTGACATCTAAGCAAATCACACAAAAATATCACAAAGAAAATATCTAAATGACTAATGAGAGGAGATTTGTTAGTGATCAATATTTTTCTTTTTTTATGTACATTGACACCTCTCCTTTTTTCAATTAAATTAATTTCATGAAAAGACTACCTTTATAAAAGGGATTCTCCACACTGTCGAGAACTCATACTTGTTTGGTAACACAAAATTAAGTAACACAATTTACATTTACAAATGGATCACTGAGCCCATGTAGATTTTCCTTTGAATTTGTATGATATACTTGATCCTAGGCTACATGTATAATTGTCTAATTACTGTAACAGCCTTCATGAGAACACAAAACATGTGGTTATCCCTCATTCTGTTTTATACTATCATGAGTTATGTAAATGAGGGCATGCTTTAGTAATTCACTGGGGAGATCAAATGATTTTGAAAAAAGTGCCACACCCCCAGTTACATTCAGTGCCCACTACTGAGAAGGTAAAATGTAATGCTTGGCTTTATTGTCCAAGATTAAGAGACTTTGAAAAATGAGCAAATCACTGATTCAATTTGAGAGGATATAATCCCAAAACGCAATCACAGGATTATGAAAAGATCCCACCGAATGGAGATTAGGTATCTGAGCAGAAGGCCATGGCAGAGGGATTATGACCCCATACTACACTTAATCCAGATTTGTTGACATTCCTTTGAGCACTTTTCACAGGCTACGGTTGTAATATTCCCATGTAGCTCAATAGAGCACGGCGCTTGTAACGCTAAGGTTGGATCCCCGCACCCATACACACAAAAAAAAATGTATGCACGCATGAACTGTGAGTCGCTTTGGAGTCATCAAAATTATTATAATGCAAAGACTGCACATTTTCTTAGTCACAAAAAGATGCAAAAGCACATTTGTAAAAATGGACAAAATAATACAATGGCGCGTATTCATGGATGCCAAGGGAAGCCAGGCTCCCAAAGAAATTGACAAAGAAAAACACATATAAAATAATGTATCTTTCGTCTCTCTGTGCTTCAGAATTTCCTTCAATTCACAAGAGGCTGAATGTATCTCACCGGAGAAAGCATCCGAGCGAGCGAAACAGCGCCCCTCTGTGTCTGTATGTGAAGCCCATCTATCTGATGCTGTCTGGTCAAAAATAATATGATATTGTTGCCGTCCGTAGCATTGAATTCAAGGGAAGCCAGCGAGCATTTGGCCTCCCCTTGATAAAAATAAAAATAATAGCCCATCAGCGTTGAGCTAAACTGAGTGAGCTTAACTGTGAATGGTTCTGGTGCGCCAAAGAAAAGTGGCAAGGGAAGCCAGTTTGATTTGACTTCACACCAATCACATCACCCAAAAAGCCAAATGTCATTTACAGAAAAAAACTGCATCTCATTGTGTTGTTGTCTTCCAGTGGCTAGAAAAGCTAGCTAAAATTGGCCCTTTCCTAAATTAGCCATGGATGGAGATAGGGATTTGGTTTTACTTAATTCTCCATACTGGTCAATGATTATAATGGAAATTCTGATCCAACTATAAATCCATACATTGTGCCCCTGACCTGAAAGAATGGAAGTTCAACATGTAGCTAGATGTAGTAGGCTAATGTTAACTAGCTGGCCTGGCATTTTAGCCAGGTAGCCTAGGACAACAACAACTAAAAGCATGTACTGTATCTATGAGAGTCATAGACCGTTTAGATAACATGACAGAGGAGGATTAGGGTGAGTTTTTTTCTACTTGCACACGCACACACAAATCAGTGCCATGGACAGCCACATCATATTTGGCTTACGTTGATTGGACTAAATCGTTTTTGGGTATATTTTAGTTGTCACTGTATTAGATGAAGCATAGGTGATTAGATGATGTTGAAATGTTGAAGTTGAAATGGTGCTGGAATAGTTGAGGCAGCTCCTGTTTTCTTTACAACTTGAGGTAATTCTCTGTGGTTCTAAATCAATAGATGTTGAGTAGTCCGGAAATGTCGGAAACATTAACTTGCTTGACCATGCTGAAGTTCATGTAACTGTTTGTTATATGCAATATGCTTTGTGGATTTCACCAGACAGAGGTTGCTCTCTGGTTTTGTGATGAAACAAAGGTGTGGTTGAATTTATTCTGCAACTGTGTCTTCTTATTGTCTCGGCCTTTAGGCCTATTTATCACGGTCGCAAGGTATATTTGTTTTTTATTTTTTATTTTATTTAATCTTTATTTAACCAGGTAAGCCAGTTGAGAACAAGTTCTCATTTACAACTGCGACCTGGCCAAGATAAAGCAAAGATCTAACAGGTTATAGAGAAAACAACGCAATTATCACAACACATAGGTTGTGATATGGCTTTTTTGGGGGGCTTCCCCATTGATTTTACCCACGCCCTGCTACTGCAATAGAATAGGTCAACTTTTGTACTATGGGGGATAGTAGATTGGCATAGGCTAGTGCTTTTGCTGTTTGTTAGGCCTAATCTTGTTGGCTAATGAAAAGTAAATGTGGACAGTTCTTCTAACATCTTCAATATGCACCTCGGAATTCGATAAGAGGGACACATGTCTGTCTTCACTTGTAGCCTACTTCGGAACTGAGATGCTTGTGAGAAAGACCCGATCACACAATGGGCGTTGGCTAATAAGAATTGAGATATCTGATTCATTTTCATCAGATGACAACAGAAGTGCAACGCTATTTGGCTGGCAGTCACATAATTAAATGAGCTTTGAAAAAAGAGTTTAGGCCTATCATAGAAAGAATGTAGCCAGCTACATTTCCTAATGTTTTGCTTAAGTTAATCTAGCATTTTACCTGAGAAAAATTGTCTTACTACGCTGAGAAAAGTACAGGAGAAAAGTAGCAACACATCAGTCAGAGTGCTGTCTGATGATACAATGCCCATTAGTGAAATCTCATCTGAGTTTAGAAGTGCAACTAAAGCACAAAACTAGTCTGATGCCGAGCAGAAATTACAATAAGAAGCATTTTAGATCTGCGTTTACAAAACGCAGCAAGATATTTGTTATGCTTTTTATCTTTTTTCCTGCATGAACAATGCAGAAAGACCCCTAAGTTTAACTTGCTATCTAAGTAAGTGGCTGAATTAATAAGGTGACAGGGCATCATATTCTGTTACTTTTCTGCTGTGTTTGAGAAGTCAAAGCCCTTTGGATAAGTTATTTGCTGCCACTGCTATCTTGACTTCCTTGTGTGTTTTCTCCTCTGTGTTCTCGGCCTGTCTGATCCTCCCCAATCTTCTCTGAGCAGAACAGGCAGACCCATTGCCCTAGCAGCTCCAGACTCCACGCAGATAGAGGGTGTAGACAGAATGCTGCTGGAGAGGCAGTACTGTTCTTCCTTCAGACAAGCATGTGTCAACAACTTTGTTCATCTGCATAATGTATTTAGTTCACATTCGCTTGTAAATAATTTAAACTCACCCAAAAATGACATTCGGTAGCTCCTACCTATATATGTATAACTTTATGAGCTGGATTGCCTGTCTTTGCAATTATTTTATTTTCGTTTGCGCTCATTTATAGTACATTTAGCTAGCAGCCTCCATGGAAATTCGCTATTACTTGTGCTAATTTTGTTAGCATTCTGGTAATAGACACCCAATGGGTTTTTTGAGGTTTTTTTGACGCCCCCTTGTGTACTAAATTGGTAATACAGTAAATCCCTTGGTGAGAGAAAGACGACGGTATGATGATATGAAAATCTGGATACCGCCCAACCTTAGTACCAATGTCTTCTATTGGTCATACAGCCAATCACATGTAGACGATTAGCCCCTGTCACATGTAGACTTCCTACTATGGAAGATGGCGCCGTACTGTATGGCGAATGCCAAGAGTGTGCAAAGTTGTCATCAAGGCAAAGGGTGGCTACTTTGAAAGAATCTCAAATATAAAATATATATTGATTTGTTTAACACTTTTGATATGATTCCATATGTGTTATTTCATAGTTTTGATGTTTTCACTATTATTCTACAATGTAGAAAATAGTAAAAATAAAGAAAAACCCTTGAATGAGTAGGTGTGGCCGACAGGGGTGTGTACTTAGTCCCCTCCTGAACTCTCTGTTCAGCCACGCACGACTCCAACACCATCATCAAGTTTGCTGACAACACTACGTGGTATGCCTGATCACCGGTGACAATGAAACAGCCTACAGGGAGGAGGTCAGTGACCTGGCATTGTGGTGCCAGGACAACAACCTCACCCTCAACGTCAGTAAGACCAAGGAGCTGATTGTAGACAACAGGAAATGTGGGTGGTGAGCACACCCCCATCCCCATCGACAGGGCTGCAGTGGAGCGGATCGAGAGCCTCAAGTTCATCAGTGTCCAAATCACTATGGACTTAAAATGGTCCACACATACGCAAACAGTCGTGAAGAAGGCGCGACAGCTCCTCTTCACTATCAGGTTGGAAAAGATTTGGCATGGGCCCTCAAATCCTCAAAATATTCTACAGCTGCACCATTGAGAGCATCTTGACTGGCTGCACCACTGCTTGGTATGGCAACTGCACCGCCCTCGATCGCATGGCACTACAGAGGGTGGTGCGGACAGCCCAGAACATCACTGGGGCCGAGCTCCCTGCCAACCAGGTCCTCTATATCAGGCAGTGTGAAAGGAAGGCCCGGAAAATTGTTAAAGACTCCAGCCACCCAAGCCATAGACTGTTCAAGTCTGACACTAACAGTCTACTGAACAGCTTCAATCCCCAAGCCATAAGATTACTAAACAGATAACAAATTGGCTACACGGACTATCTGCATTGACCTTTCTATTTTTATTGATGCACACTTAAACACTCACTCTATGCACATTATACACTCACTCACACTGACACTCCAACACACACACACACACATGCACACACTCACAAACATAACACACACACATACACCACACACACTCACACACTCATACACACACACACACACACAACCACCTTGTGGGGACACACAATTCAGTCCCATTCAAAATCCTATTTTTCCTAACCCCTAACCCTAACCCTAAAAAAACAAACCTTAACCCTAACCCTTAACCTAACCCTAGCTCCTAACCCTAAACCCTAATTCTAACCCTAACACTAATTCTAACCTTAACCCTAAACCACCTAGAAATAATATTTGACCTTTTGGGGACTAACAAAATGTCCCCAGTTGGTCAAATTTTTGTTTGTTTACTATTTTTGGTCCCCACAATTAAAGTTAAACATGTCCACACACAAACACACACACACACACACACACACTTAATTTGACCACACACACATAACACATTACACACACACACACATTTATACTGACTACACACACGCACACACACTCACATACAATAATTATATACGCTGCTACTACTCTGTTAATCATACAGTATATCCTGATGCCTAGTCACGTTACCCCTATACATATCTAACCCTACCACTCCAGTATCCCTGCACATTGTGAATATGGTATTGACACTGACGCTGGAACTGACCCTGTATATAGATGGCTTACTTACTTTCTCGTGTTCTTCTATTTCTCGTGTGTTTTTGTTCTACTTTACTTGTTTTATTTATTTTTTATAGTACTACTGCATTGTTGGGAAAGAGCAAGCAAGAAAGGCATTTCACTGTACTAGTGCAACTGGCAATAAAAACTTGAAACTTGAAACTAAGTCTGTCAAAGGGCATAGTTTAGCCACTACTAAAAAAAACTAAAATAAATTAAAATTTAGACCCAAGATTGTTCTACTATGGGGTCAAAAGTTCTATAGTACTTTTTTCAGAGAGTGTAGTGGTTGAACCATGCCCTATAATCGATAAGTAGGAATTGTCAATGGGTAGGGGTTATGGGTCTAACTGTGATTAAAAAAACATTTGTAGTGTGTGGAGGGGCAGTGGTCATCAACCATCCTCCTAGAGATCTATTCTCTGGTAGATTTTCATCCCAACCATCACATATCGCAACAGATTCTTGTCAAGAAGACAGCAAGTTCTTGTTAAAAAGCTAGGTGTAATTGTGTTGGTATGCAATAAGTGTGAAATACTAACTCTTCCACCTTTCCTGTCACAGGATGAGATTATAGTTGTGTATAATAATGTCAGTGTTGTAGAAAGCTGGTGATGACAATGTCAGTAAAACTACTACTTTTTGTACTTTATAAGGATGTGGCGGTCATGACATTTTGTCAGCCGGTGATTGTCAAGCAAATAACTGCCGGGTCTCAAGATAATTGACCGTTAATTAACATAAACACATTTAGCATCTCCTGGCTTCCACGCATAGCCTACAAGCCACTGATGCAGACCTTTGGAACATTCTACATTTTTATAAAGTCTAATAAATCCATGTTATGTAGCCTACACCAGACAGGTCTAAAGAAACATGAAATGAAGAAAATGCCGTCTATTTCAGAAGAACAGAATAGCATACTCTGAGTTGTCCTTATGTTAGGTCCTGATCTGGCTATGCCATATGGCTGTGGGCTACACTAGTTCATTTAGCAGACAAGAATTGCTTAAAATTATATGGCATTATTTTATATTATTTTATAGTATGAAGAATACAATTGAACATAGTGTGCACATGCAGCTATTCTATGTTGAGCGGTTAACAAAGAAACAGGTACTCCTATATGCTTATTTTAGAGTTATTTATGTAACTTTAGTTGTAATACAAATGTTGGGCTATATGTTTGGATGATGCGACTCTAATGATGACATCACGACTTCCGCCGAGGCTGCCCCCCCTCTTTGGGCAGGCTTCGGCGTTCGTCGTCACCGGAGTACTAGCTACTGCCGATCCCATTCTCATCACTCCACTTGTCATGTCTTGTCAATCACACACACCTGGTGCTCATTCCCCTAATTAGTATGTGTATAAGTGTTTCCCTCTGTTCCCCTTGTCTTTGTGAGTGATTGTTTGTTGTGAGAGCGTGTAGCTCAGTTGAGCTACTATTCACTGTGTTTTATGCCAAGGTGGATGTTTTCCCTTGTAATAGTTTTGTTTGACGCTTTGGCCATTTGATTTATGTAAACGGAATAAACTCTGGACTTCGGCATTTTACCTCCTACGCCTGACTCCTTCATTCACACCCTCGTCACAGAATCACTCACCTGATCTGATATGGAGTCAGCAGGAGAAGACCGCATGCCTGGAGTTGTGGCAAGGGTCCAGGAGCATTCCTCGATGTTGGCCAGCTTGGGGGAAGCGATGGATCGGGTTCTTCAGGTGGTACAACGCCCTGGAGAGGAGAGGATCCGATCTATCGAGACCAGCTGGTCAACCGGAATCCAGCCACCTACACCCCAGTCCCTGGAGGGATCCAGATATCCCGGCCACCGGCGTTTGATGGGACTGCAGCGGAATGTAAGGGATTCCTACTCCAACTGGAGTTGTATTTCTCCAGCATCAGGCCAGCGCCCCGGGAGCGGGAGAAGGTATCCGTCCTCATTTCCTGCCTTTGTGGGAGAGCCCTGGAATGTGGGCCAACGCGGTGTGGAAACGATGGAGGCAACCGCGTTGGAGGACTACGGGGAGTTTGCTCGCCTCTTTCGGCCGTTTTTGATCACCGCCCTGCCTGAGGGTCCGAACGACTGGTTCATCTGAGGAAGGGGACGAGGACCGCTCAGGACTATGCCGCTGGAGTTTCCGGACAAGCTAGCAGCGGGGTCCGGGTGGAGCGAGTGGGGCCACTGATCGACCATTTTCCGGTGCCACCTAAGGGGAGGACGGTCCGACGGGAGCTAGCCTGCCGGGATTGCCTTGCTTGCTATTCGTTTCTCCCAACTGTTGTACATAAGCCATCTGGCTGGACCAATCAGCTAACAGCCAGAGGACGTCACTGGTAGGGGACTTGCCCGTTCCCCCACCCCTATCCGGATGACTCTGGGGGGGGGGACCTGCACCGAGCAGATGGAGCTGGGGGGAGCCGCCGGTCGAGAGAAGCGCAGGAGGACAGCGACAGTGCCACATCACTCTGGTGACAGTGCCACTCTGAGGGACACTCCACCTCACGTCCGCAGTCAACGTACTTTTGGGTCTGGAGGCGGTAGTGCAGGAGTTACCCACGCATCACTCCCGGGTAACGAACACCCAAACGTGTTCAGTGCCCTTTTGCGGGCACATGTACTTTATCTATCTCCTTTCCCGATCACTTGGTAGGTTCCCAGTGTAAAGCGCTAGTTCGATTCTAGGGCGCAGCTGGCGAATTTATGGACAGGGCATTTGCACGCCGTCAAGGGCATTTCATTGGTTCCCCTAACCATTCCACTCCCCATCAGAGCACTTGATCGTCGACCATAGGGGTCCTTGTTGGTGAAGGAAGTTACGGTACCAGTCACCATGATTACGCTGGAGACGGCATGTTGAGCAGATCACCTTTATGATTATTGATTCTCCTGCTTACCCTGTAGTCTGTTTATCCCGCGGTTAGCCCTTCACTACCCACCAATATCTCATGGCCGCAGAGGGTTCTTACGGGGTG
Organism: Coregonus suidteri; assembly: GCA_036851935.1. Lineage (NCBI taxonomy): Eukaryota > Metazoa > Chordata > Actinopteri > Salmoniformes > Salmonidae > Coregonus > Coregonus suidteri. The sequence continues at coordinate 2,358 of JAGTTL010003923.1, read as the reverse complement.
GCTCGCGTGAGTGTCCGGGTAGGTGTCTAGGTGTTTCGTTGGTGCGACCACGGTGGAAGTCCAGACTGTACCCCACTGTGCGCATTCCCCCCCGAATACCATGATCTGGCGCTTGCGTTTTCCAAAACGCAAGCAACTAATTACCACTACCTCATCGGGAGGGGGATTGCGCGATAAACCTTCGGGTTAGACGCTGTACTCCAGGAGCCATGTGTATCCCCTGTCGCAGGCTAGAAACAGAGGCTATGGAAACATACGTCAACCGAGTCCCTGCGCCAGGGGTATATACGTCCCTCCACTTCACCTGCCTCCTCGAGTTTCTTCTTTGTGAAGAAGAAAGATTGCGGTTTCACCGCCCGTGCATTGATTATCGACCACATGAATAATGTGACGGTACGCTTTAGTTATCCTCTTCCCCTCCATTCCTTCAGTGATTGACAGTCAATGCATGGGGCCCGCTTTTTTCACCAAATTAGACCTCAAGGAGTGCCTACAACTGTTGTTCGTATTCGGGAATGGGGATGAGTGGAAACCAGAGCAGCATTCAGCACAACCTCTGGGCATTATGACCTGGTGATGCCCCTACGGTTTTGATGAATGCTCCATCCGTTTTCCAGTCCTTTGTGAATGAGTGTTTCGGGACATTGCGCTTTGGTCGCGATGTGGTGGTCTACATCGAATGACCATCCTGGTGTATTCGGACTACGAGTGGCCGAGCATGTTGTCCCTGTGTTCGCAGGTAATGGGTCCGAATGCTGGGAAATTATCTTAACTGCCAAAGCAGAGAAGTGTATGTTTTTCCAGCATTCCGCATAACACATAACATCGAATATCGTTATTACCACCACAGGTGTGGAGGATTTTTAGGGTCTTTTTCACCTTAAGGCCCCGGTTTGGTTTGATCGGGAGCTGCGGGGCTTTTTGGTTCGAGTTTTTGAGGGTTTTTGGGAAAATTTTTGGCTCGAAGGGAAAAAATCCCCGTTTTCTCATCTGGACGGGACCCCCCGAAACCCTTTGGGAAAACATTCGGGCAGCGGGGGGCCCGAATCCCGCCAGGCCAGGGGGGGCCCTTTTCTTCCCCCGGTTTGATTTCACACTCTATCCTTCCGGGGTACGAAAAACGTGGGCAGACCCACTGTCTCGGTGAAAGACACAGGGGCCAAAAGGCCCAGAGACAAACCCCCCAAATATTTCCCGGCCCATGCTTTGGGTGCCCCCCGGGTAGGTGGGCGAGGGTTTCCGATAAAAGCGCAGGCTTTTACGCACAGATCCATCTCCACCTAAAGGTGTCCAGCTGGGGTTTTAGTACTTGCCGGGGGCTTACCCCCCGTGATTTTCCTAAAAAAAAGGGCCCACACACTAACCCTCCCTGGTCATCCAGGTACCCAGTCGTACAATGCGTACTGACGAGAAGTAATGGGGGGTTTTTAATTTTTGGCTAAGGAGTGAGGGTGGGGGCCGGGGAAGGAAACCTAGGAAACCTCCAGCGGGTTTAAGCTAAACTCACCAGTTCCAAAACGACCATGGTCCCCCCTGAGTAGATTTTCTCACTAAACCCCTTCCCCCCCTCCCAAAGGTTTAACCCCAAACTATCCTGGTCGTTGGGGACCCGTTTTTTTAAAAATTCCCCGCCGCCCCCTTTCCCTTCCCCGGGGGCTCCCCACGGGCCCTACAAAACTGCAGGGGCTCTGTTTACCAGGTTTTTCCCGGGGCCATTTAGGGGGTCCCAAAGGGGATAAAAGTGTCCGCCGGGTCCCCATTTTAACGTCTAGATTGGAAGGCTTTCAGGGGAAGGGTTTTGGGGGTTTCCCCTTTTCCCGGGTTAACCTAACCTTTTGGATTTCCCCCCCAGAGAAGGGGCAGGGGGAAAGGCTGAACCCCAAGATGTGGGTAGGTTTCCGGTGGCCCTACTGTAGGCCCGGGGCCGGGGGGAGTGGTCGGTGTTCCTCCCCATGGGCAAAATTTGCTTCAGAACTCTTTTCCGCCCCCCCCTCAAAACCTAACCCCCCTTCCAAAGGTGTTTTGGGTTTTTCCAAAACCGGGTCCGGGAAACCGTTGGGCCAACCAGGGGCCCAAGACCGACCCGGGATTTCCCTGCGGGGGGAATGACTGTTTTCGACTCCACGCCCGGGTTTCCGGCCCTTTCAGAAGGTCAACGCTGCCCCCGCCACCGGCAGGGGGCCCCAGTTTTTTGTCCCCGGGGGGATTGGGGTTTTTCCCCTCTTGACCCGGGAATCTGCCCCCCGCCTGCCCTGCTGGAAGCTGAGCCCGCGGTTTGTGGGGCCCTTTTAAAGCCCCCTTAAAGGAAAATTTAAAAAACGATTTTGGGACAACAGGTTTTTTTACCCCCCCATGATT